>JAMKCH010052294.1:0-10914 GCA_023653785.1 Ophioderma brevispina
TTGATATTCATAGTTGTTAAGTGTTATGTCGTGCTACACTTTCCTCTTTCCTCTCCCCTCACCAGGCCGCTCCGATTAAATCGCTTGTCCGATTGCCCGGGGGCAACCAGATTTTTTTTCGGGCTAGCTGATTCCTCGTACTCAGTTTCTGATCAGGGGCAATTGCCTCTAAAAATAGCAAAGCTAAAAAAGTGTTCGTTTGGATGTTTCCATACAAATTATTTCATCAAAAAAAATCCAAAACAAATAGTCATTTTACAAAATTGCTCTTCTTTAAAGCAAACCACGGTATCCGGATATCCAGGGTCACAAGCCACATTAAAATCAATATAGCGATTCATATGGTGATCAGATAAATTTCCAGGTGAAGCTGAAGCAATTTTAGCTACGTTCAATTCCTTTTGATTGTTGTCGCTGTTTAGGGCCTTGCGCAACCCTCCTCTGTGAAAAGTCTTACGGCCATATTACTATAGTATTAGTGACGGGGAGAAGAAGAAACAATTTGTTGATGCATCAGCGAATGCAGTGCCCGCTCATTCGATCAGTGAATCCGATTCCACCATGCCGGTACAGCTGTGGTAGACTAACAGACTACCAGACTGGCGGGGGGAGTTCTTATGAAGAATAAATTCAAATTATAAAGTAGTGCAAGAACTATCACCTAAAAAACTATCACCAACAAAAACAATCTAAATGATATGGTAAGCTTATAATTGTTTCGTGTAGCCTAAAATATTACCTTGAATCCTTGATGTGGCAATCCAATTTATTGTTGTAAACACAGTCAAATTTCTCCCCTCTCATGTAGTGGAGGTTCAAATGGAGACCAAGGTTTCGCACGCGTGATTAAAAATTTAAAAGAAGTAACTTAAGTATCAAATGTGTTTTAATACTTCTTGCTTATGGGAAAGGGAGAATTATTTTGAAAAAAAAAATATAATTAAGCGTTTATTGACCTGACTGCCTAAATGTTATGGCATAAAAGAATCCATAAAAGCAAGAGCCGGAAAGTAATCGTGGCCTGCAGTAGTGGTCCTCTCCATTAATTGAAGATGTTTACGCGTGTCGTTGGCTAATGGTCAACCCAGCTTTTTTGGCGCAATACTCAGGGGCTCATTTGCCATAAATAAAAAGCATGTTTTGGGGGGTTGTGTACTCGACTTCGTCGGCATCAGCATCATAAACAAGGATGGAGTGTTAAAATGACTTGGGGATCATCATGGCCAAAGAAATATGTTTACATTGTGTTATTTTCTATTGCGGGCCTGAGAACTTCGACAGTGATAAATATCGTTGATTTGAGAGTCAGTCATGGATAGATTTCTAATCAGCAAAAAGCTGAACATTGACGATGGGGATAAAGCAAAATGGAGCCATTTACATCTCAACAATTACACATATACCAGATATGCAAGGAACTAAAAGAAAAAAAAACAAACTCTGCCGTGCAATTTCTTTCAAAGAAACAGAAAATGGAGACAGGCACTGGACAAGTGGTAATTTCACAGGTAAGATGCTGTTTTACGTCACTTGAGGAATTGACGGTAGTTTTCAACTTATTTATTTTCGGGCATATATTCGGGCAAGTTAAATTGACCAAGCTCTGCCCGTCGGCATTAAAAAATAAAATTTATCGGAGCTGCACTCCCCCTCCTTCATCTACCTTCCCTCTCTAATCTTTCTCACTCTAGATTGCAGTATGATGCCTCAAAGAAAGGGCATATTAAACCTTTGACTTTGAATTTTTTGTTGTTAGATTTCAGGACAAGTTGTAGTAAAGAAGGAGTACAGCACACATTAAAGGGATGGTCCAATTTACGTATATAAAGCTTTTTGCACCGATTATTTCAGTCCGATTTGAATTTGATGTGAGAGCTGAAAAACGTGATTTTGTAATCCCATAATAGACACTATGTAAAATTAATATTGGTCGATCAAAAATGGGGAAATTTCCCTTGTAACTTAAAACCAACTTTCTTTAGCCTAAAGATTTCACAAGGTATATGAGAAAATGGTTTTTTTTTCTTATGATATCCTGATTTGACCAATTCTGGTAAAATTGGGTTCTGGGGACAAGCTCTTCAGGCGCGGAGCCAGGGAGGGGGCGGAGGGCGGCGCGAGCCTCGGTTAATTCTGCAATTCTTGAAAAAATCAGCCCATTTGAGCATTATGGACCAGTTACAGCCTTTAGCCCACCGGTAATTTGACATTTTTCGAATCCTGGATCCGCCCATGCTATTAGCAATCAGGGTGTGGTCCTTTAACCCCCCAGGGTGCTCCCGGCTGATTTGATTGGTCATTCATGTGTTATATGATGTATTTAACCAATAAGAGACACGGTAAGGTCTATTTTGAGTGGTTTTTCACAGGGTTTATGGAATGTTACATAAAGCAATGAGCCAATCTATGAGCTTACTGTAAGAAGGTGGTAGACCTGAGGGGGGTTAAACCCTAAAATAAAATCCAATACACAATGCCAGCATTGACTCATACACTACGTAGATAATTAAAAATTCATAGCCGCAAGTTTCAATAGATTTCATTACCAGGTGCATTGAGCAAATACCACCCTGAAATTGTTTGTATGATTGTGATACCAAGAACATAAATGGTTCAGCTTGTTAACATGTGCCATCCAAGGCTACTGTGAACTGAAGCCCTTGGTAGATAGCCATACCTTACATCATAGTGATATGACATGAGTGCAGACAATCAAAATTGTATTAATCTTCCAGGCTGTTGTTTTAAAGGGGCATTTGGTGATCCACAACCTATCCCCGACTACCTCGAAAAAGTTGAGTTGAGATTTTTATATCATCTGAACCGTTAGCCTAGTAATCATGGTGTAACATAATCTTACGTGCAAAAAATTTGGTCGTATCCGTAAGAAATTCGCAATTTTTGAATGTTCTGTCTGTAAACGGACAGAAATTACAGGACAGGGTATATGGAAAATGGGAAACAAGCAATGCCTAATACACAAAACCGCAGATGGGATAAAACTCAAATTTTGTGAATAAGCTTATCTCAAGGAGATCTAGTGAACAATGAATAAACAGAGGTGCATGGAAATCACAAAATTGCACCTTAACTATGATCTCTAAACTTACCAGTGGCCTTTTGTTGTTTTCCGGTGCAATGGAGAATTTATCCAGTAAAATTATGGCCACTTGCCTGCCACAACTTGAATGGAATGTGGTAAGGGTTTAACTGTAATTCTGCAGGAGGTGAAAAATGAGAAGAGAAGGTATTATACAACACATACATGTATATAACACAAACAATTTTAACTGGTACATTTTACTAGTGATTACCTAATCAACATGGGAAATTACATGTATTGTGGGGGAACTATAGCTCAGAAGCAATTCACTTCACACTACAGGATATCTTCCTTCATGGCAACGTCCCCAATTTCAGCATCACAAATTGCTGGAGATTTGACATTTACCGGCAAATTTGGAACTTTTTTGACTCGATTCTCTGTCACGCATTTAAAGTACATCACCCCGCGGCGAGCCCTCAGACTATTTGACAAGACTGAACGCGGACGGCCATGTTGTTTGTTTATCGCCTGCTCTATTTCATTAGCAGCACGCATCTTCGTGGACTCTATTTAGGGCACTTTCACCCAACATGCCACCCTTGTCCCATCTTGTTCCATCCGTGTATCTCGCGGCACCCACGTGCCAAGTGGCTTGGATGCCTCAACCGTCAAACTTCTATTTAATTCATGAAAAGGGCATGAGAATGCTCTGAACCTGTCGACTTGCCCAAGATTCTCTTTTTTCTCCTTTCTAATTTTTCAATATTTTTAAAACTTTGAAAGTTTTTAAAATTAATACCTGTAGAGTCTCAAGTGAAAATTTGTTTTCGTATAATCTGTACATATGATGTGCCATGCTGTCTTTCTATTACACCATTTTCCTACCTTCATATCGGGACTAAGTGATCGGAGAGAAAATATATGTTGACAGTGCATAAATGGACCACATTGCACATGTCATATTTCACATGTTACTTTTTGAACAAGACAACATAAAGACATAATGGCAAAATATCTAAAATATACCAACAGCTTAAAAAGGGATTTCGTTGATTCCTTGAGCCTCTTCAGTGGTGGCGCCTGAGGGGGGCATGGGAGGGGGATTTCCCCCTATTTTTATTTTTTCTTTCCCTAGTTCCCCCCCTCCCCCCCGCCAGAAGGAAAATGGACAGATTTTGGCAAAAAAATAAGCGATTTGGGGACCACAAAACCAATTAAATTAAAATCTCCAATTTTGGATCCCCCACACCCAATTTCACTTCCTACTCCTCCCCCCCCCAAAAAAAAAGAAGGTCTGGCACTGCATGAGCTTCTTTCCCAAGACTTGCATAAAAAAAAGTGAATTTTTTCAGGACGGAATCCGTAACCCCTGAGCACTACCTCTTAATCCAGCATTTCTGATTGGATAATTACTCATAATTCATTCACTAACCAGTTAAAATACAGCTTCTTCATATCCTAAGTTCTCCTCTTCAGCCCTACATCATTCTTACCATGTTGTTAATGGCTAAAAATATCACAAAAGTTCCCACTGTGACCAATTGCCAGGACAGTAACCATAGGGTTAACTGTTGGCCTTACCCTTTTTTTTTTTTTTTTTTTTTTTTTTTTGTGTGGTGTCTGGCCTTAAGTGGCAGATTTCAATTTTCCTCTGGAAAGAATTTTACAGTTATGTAAGTTTGCCCAAATGACAGAGTTACAACATAGTGGTATATGTGACACTTTAATACAAACTATATGCTTGTAACACCCAACACAGAGTGAGTTAGATTGAAATCAAATTGGAAATCTGGAAATAAGCATTTTTTTTCAAGACTAACAAAAACCAGAGCACTTGGATCGTGGAATGGACCATTTAATGCCAAAGGTGCGTTTGCCCATGAAGCAAGAAAAGTATAAAGGGTATCAATGGTAAGCAAATGTTAGGGATGACTAACAATATCATGACAATCGATAAAGGGGGATTAAAATGTATTGTATATCAAAAGCAAAGAAAATTTTTCTCAGAAGTCAGAACTACTGTCAAAGTTTTATGGAATTATCTAGAAACAATTTAACTAAACATAAAAGAAGCACTTTCCATATAAAATTTTCAGGATGCACTGAAAGAAACACCTATTTCATCTGTTTATTGTATGAAAATGAGAATTGGGGTAGGTTCACTTGTGTTGTGATTGCCATCACAGTCGGGTCTATTTGAAATGTGTTTTTGTAGGTGACTTAATTTTGCTTAAGAGATAGGATATGCCTTATTGGCCCTTTTGTCTGCTCCTCCTTGGTCACTGTCTTTATTTGTGAATTTTGATATGTGCTGGAAATAAAATTGGATATGATATGATATATATGATGTTGTGAAAGAAATTCTTTTAATGAGGGGCCAACCTTGCAAAAAAAATCATAATCCCCAGGTTAAGAAAATGTATCAAAGAAGACATTTATCTGCACCAATATATAAAGTCCAAATAATTCAGGGGTAAGGCTCTAAATTCAAAAGCGGAGATCATCACAGTTGATTCGGATTGCTGGAACTGGAAATCGGTCTAGGAATATAAAAGATGATATGAAAAACACCATCAAATACAAGGCTGCCTGCGATAATCATGACAAATTGTATAGAATTGCCTCGCTGCCTTCCATTACAAGCATGAGGGACATGATGGTGTATCGCCGATGTGTATGGCGATATTAACTTCCAAATGAAGCGCGAATATTTCAAATACCACATTCTACGAAGTTCAGAGATTATTGTAATACACAACACCGTAGTTGGATGTTGGCCAGGATGGGATGGTGAGTGTTGTAAATATTCCCTTATGCCTTGTGGAAATGTGGTTAATGTACAAAGAGGCACAATATGAAGAGGATGTTTGATGGATCTGTCTTAGTTTTGCTCAGGCTTAAAGGACCAAATTTCTTGCAAAGCAGTAGCCCTTATGGAGATTTAAAGAGACACCAAGATTTTTTGAGGATGGGGGGATACGAATTCTCTAAATTTACACTTGATTAGTTGTAGAGGAGGAGGAGGAGGTATTCGTATTAACGACACATCAACACAAATCGCCTGTCATTAGTGTCACGAGCACTTTTTTATTTCAATTCACTTGATATCAACTTACACGTTAGAGAAGAAATCCCAGTTATAGAAGCCGGAGGAGAGGAAAACCGGATTTACCGGGAGAAAACCTGCGAGGCAGTAGTATGGACTGGAGATAACCAAATGCACATGAAAATTGCAGGCCCGACAGCGGGTCGAACCGGGACCAACGTGTGTGCGAAGCGCTGGAAGACCCACTGCGCTAACACAACCCTTGATTGGTTTTGTAGAATACCGAGAATGTTTGGAAGGTTTATTAGACAAACAAACAGAAAAGAAAACCAACACACCAATAATTTTGAAAATTGGTTTAGCTGTCCCAATCAGCCCAAAGAGAAACATATCCAAGTCTTGTGTATCAATTTTTTTTTTTTTTTTTTTTCTGAATATCTGAATGTTAAAAAATAGGTGATTGGCTGAGCTGCAGGTAAATTTGGGGAAATGGTTTTTTTCCAGATTCTGTTTTAAGAAAAATTACGGATGATTTTGAAATTGTTAACGTTCACATTTAGTCCTCCCTCTACTTGTTAATTTACCTTTCCAAACGTTCTCTATAGTTACGAAGAAAACCACATATCAAAACACCAACAAACATCAACCCGAAAAACTTTAAAAACCTTAGCTCACGTGGCTCACAACGGAGCGCGCAATGACTCAAAGTGTTCAATGACTAGCATAACTGACCTAATAAAACCAGCACTATCTGAAATGCTTTGACAACAACTCCCTAATTGAAATGCTTCAATGCTGTACCCAGTTGAACCCCTTTGGACCTAATGAGGAGTCGCTGAGACATCGCATATCAAACTGCTGTCAAACTTTAGAGTCCCCCTTTTAACGCTACACGCTGCAGTTACTAGCTAGGTGTATGATTTAAAAAAACTTGCGAAAGATACAAACTTGTATGCTTTTCCTATGATTTTATACCATGTGATATCCAGGATTTATGGGAATAATGTTTTTAGCCGAGATCCCATTTATCTATCATGTCATATATCACAGATGCGGCACACAATCCAACAGCATAATTGGTAAGTAGAACAATGAATACAGCCGAATGTTCTGTGCCAAATAGTGCATAAATGGGTTAAGAGGCTAAAAACAATGACTTTTAATTCTATGTCTTAACACTTTTATGAAACAAGATGTATATTAAAGGTGCAACAAGAGATTCAGATTATCAGGGTCATAAAAAATTCAAAAGTACGGATTTTTGCCCTGATGCAAAGGCTTTTTCCATCAAAAACTACCCCCCTCTGAAAGGATTAGCTGAGAAAATGTCTTGTTACAATAATTGTGAAATTTTTAATTTCGTTATTATTTATTATAGCAGCAAATACAAAATTCAGCCCTATGTGTTATATTGAAATATAAGCAATCAAAATTGCCTTTTTTTATCTTTTAAGGACATTCTTTAGCCAAATACAAGGTAAGAAATCTATTGAGTGTCTAATCTATATAACATTACTATTAGAACGTTCCATTTCTCAAAAAAGTGCTTCCTTCACATGACGACGGCATTTTTGAGTAAAACAATTGAAACAGTGTTTCTAAATGGAAATTTTATGCTGATTCCAAATCTTCCGGTCCCCAAAAGCTACTTTTAGGGGACATGTGCCTAATTAAGCATAAATTCAAAGGCTGCCATTTTACGTTTGGTTTGTACAGAACTCAAGATTTTATGGCTTGTAATGACTTCTTCTTGTGTCTATACAAATGTTTGTCAAGGGTTAAGGACTCCATTAGATCATAGTTTATAGCATTAGCTCAACTTAACAGTTAATTTCATAAAAATTCAAAATGGGCTGCCATTTTGACATTTTGAACATAACTCAGATTTAAGGCTTCTACTCATTCTTGTGTCATACATATGTTTTCAGTGTCAAAGGAATTAAAATTATATCATTAGTTATGGTCATGCGCCATGAGTTGGGGTATACAATGAGAGTGGCGTTACCTTTTCACAAATATTTTTTTAAATTGTATCATAAAACCAAGTTAAGGTATTCAGCTGATTTATTTTTCATTTAAAGGGAATGTATTAGCGTTTGACATGGTAGCAGATTCAATTTTGTCTCTCTGTAACGTTTTGAGTTGTCATAATTTTAAGTCAATCGGGGTCAGAGAAGGTGGTGCCTATGGATGATGTGCCTACGGATGAGGCATGTGTTAAGTCTAGAGATTTTGATAGTCGGGCCTTTTGCATTTTTTTTTTATATCTTTGTACCCTGCCATGTAATTAAGATAAATAACATCTCATTTTGTTTGTTCCTTAGAGTTATGTGGCATTCATTTTGACTCATACAAAGTTAAAGCTATGATGTTAATTGAAGTTAACAAATTAGCGCCACAAAATGTTTACTTTTAACTCAAAATTTCACTTTTCCACCTTATATGACCCTTATGGCCCTTTTATATGCACAGACAAGTTGCCTATTGTCTTCCTTACATTTTTAGCTTTACGACAATATAATAGTTTTATAGCTATCTCAAAAAAAATGATGAACTTACTCTCATTTAAGTGTGAAAACGTTTCAATTTGGGAGTTTCAAGCATGTAACCCACTTTGCTCCCAACTCATGGTGCGAATGACCTTATAGCATTAGGTCATTTGACAGTTAATTTGCATAAAATTCAAAATGTGCCACCGATTAAATTTTATGCAAATTAATTGTCAATATTGCATAATACCTTAACTGATGTCCGTATGTTGTGTTCTCTTGACCCTGAAAACATATGTTCTAGACACAATAAATGAAGTCTTTACAGCCTTAAATCTTGAGTAATTTACAAAAAATGTTAAAATGGCGGCCATTTGAATTTATGCATATTAGGCACACTTCCCCTAACAATAGCTTTGGGGACCAGAAGTTTGGAAGCACATAAAATTTTCCGTATGAACACTGTTTCAATGCTTTTACTCAAAAATGCCTTCGACTAGTGGCTTTTTGAAAACTGGAACCAGTCCTATATTATGACACACTATTGGGCCCAAATCGATTCGTTGCACCTTTAACATATTACTAAAATTATGCTCGACTTTACCCAACAATCAACCCAATCATCCCGTTGCTACTATTCTCCTTTATGTGTATTGCATCAACACTCCAACACTGTGTGTGGTTTTATATCATCTCATATCACAAACAATGCTAGGAACCAATGAAATTGGTGTACACAATCTCAGTGTTTTAGAGGCCGTTCTGAGATTTGAATAAATTTTTTTTGTGTGTATTAATTAAAAATCGTCACAGAACTCAGGTTTGAGATGAATCAATGAGGCGAAATGATTGTACGATTTCCTGATGGCGCGTTATAATATTAGGCAACAGCGCAGTAAGTGAACTTCTGGCCGGAGTCTGGCGCTGTAATAAAATTGTCCAGTATTATTATTAAATGCCGAAAAAAAACAGGATTTGTTTGAAATGAGGGTGCCCTCCTGGGAAATCTCTGAGTCGGCCTCAGAATTTATCAGATAATGAAGATCCAGTTCTGTACAGGAAAGTACTGCAGACCATACTAGTGCTTCAACAAGAATGCAAACCACATTTTTTCAAGTTTCAAAGCTATCAAATGCCATTTGAAATGTACAATATGCTATTTTCAATTACATTGAACCCTTAGATTTCATTTCAATATGTTACATTTCAAGTTTATCAAACATTACATTCTACCAATATGCTAAATTATTCAGGCTACCGCCTCACTCCCCAAACACATCAAAATGCCACTAGTTCAGTTTCTATTTTGTAAACGTAGGCTCTGCATGACAAACCTCATTGCCGTGATTTGAAACCCTGCCTACTCTTATCCCATCAATGGTTTTCAGGTAGGTATTTAGGAATGGTTATCCGAATGACAGTTCCAACCCCCTTTTGCATGGCAGGAAGGGATGGTAAATCTATTTGCAAAGTTGCTGACTTGTAATACTGGTTTCACGCCAAGTGATTATAGACTAATAGCTGCTGGACAGTCAGAGTCTTGTGGGATCCTTGTTTTATCAGTAGCACTGTGTTTGACCAGTCATAAATAGTGTAAATTTTTGATTTGATTTATTTGGACAATGTCCTGATAACCCAAGAAAGCCTCTACAGGAAGCTTATGTCGCGAGTGGGGTCCATTTTACCGGGACGGATTGGGACAGCCCAGGGGTAACTCACCCTCTCTTTTCGACACGACTGTGAGGTACATGCACAGGTATTACCTCCCTCTGTACATGGGACCGCCAGCTTAACGTCCCCTCCGAAGGAGTGGTATTATCATGATAATCATGTTGCCCAAATCCAATGAACCGTGGGTAGAGCGAAATCTAATTTCAATCATAGCTCTTGTACGATTAAATCTAGTAACCCAATTAATCCCTGCAAGTGGTCCTGCCGGGAATTGAACCGTGGACCTCCTCACCACAGGGCTATACCCTAACCAGTGGGCCACACTCTCCATATTTGTAAGTAAAAAAAGAAATTGACTCATTTTTTATAATCCATGTCCAATTTGGGCAGTTGTGACATAATTTACAAAATCTCCCTGAAGATTTTACCCCCGTGTCAGATGGATCAAAACTCATTGTAGTCTTCATGGTCCAGGTTCAAAATATTGGTCAACCTATGGATTGTCAAGCTGGAGGGATGCAGATGTGTAGAGTTCCACAGGTAAACGCCCACTGACAGCAACTGAGTCCACGTGTTTTAGTGAAAAATTGAGCATCCTTAATTATGTAATTTTGTAAACTTCTTCAATTTTTGAGTGGTACAACCATGTCAAATTAGCACCA
>JAMKCH010052295.1:0-116439 GCA_023653785.1 Ophioderma brevispina
ACCGTAATGTAATAAAATTGTGGCTTGATAAACTTTATGCATAAATTAAAATGTGAAGAAATCAAAAATTCAAAATAATTTGAACATTTCTGAAAATAGAAAAGACTATCCCAACTACACGGCATATGGCGCGTCGTCAAAGTTCGGGTAATTTTACCGACTTTTTCATGCGGACCACCAAAGGGGACCCAACTTTTAGGGGGGCATTTTTTTGGCCTGCTTCATGGTCACAGGCATATAGTTGGTGTATTAAGATCATTTCATGACCCTTCAGCAGGATTTAATCTTGCCATTAAGTCCCTATAGTATGGAAAAAAGTTTACTCCCCCGAAATGAAATGAAAACAAAGGGAGTAACACCAAATTGCTGATTATATCCCAGGTGAGACCCAAATGGTCAATAGCTCTGTGCAATACAAAGGTCATAACTGATTTACTTGTGGAGATAATACACTGTTAAAATGGCACTTAAAATACACAGTTGTCACCTAATATTACCCAATTTTGCTTACGGTCACAATATTTTGAAGGGCTGCCGTATGAGAACGGAAAGGAATATGAATTTTCTGTTTGTGCCCTCCCCTTCGTTGCCACAAAAATTACACCTGAGCAGAGTTAGAGCAAAATCCAAGTTGTATGGTGAACTTCCTTCCTGTTTTTGGCATGGAAAACCTTAAAGGTGCATTTCATGATTCCAGCACCATCTGTATTATTGAAGGTTCGATAGATATCCTTGAGAAAAGGTTATTTACAAAACTTGAGTTGATCCCGATCTTGCGGTTTTGTGTTATGAGCAAATGCTTGTTTCCCATGGTCCCATAGGCAACCGTGCTGTAATTTCTGTCCGTTTACGGACAGAAAATACAAAATTGCGAATTTCTTACAGATACGACCGAATTTGCATGTAAGATTTGGTACACATGGATTACTAAGGTTAACGGTTCAGTTGATAGAAAAATCTCAACTTTTTTTAGGTAAGTCGGGTGACGAGGTTGTAGATCACGAAATGCCCCTTTAATGAATTCATTCATAATTGTAGACTGTCCCACAGTCTCGGCTCTGTCTTCGGATTCAGGACACAGTAGGTTCAACTGACATAAAATCAAACTTATTTACAACAGTCGCACTCACCAACACGATGCATCTAATGTATACAAAAATCAACAACTAAAATCCTAAAAAAAAATCAGATCACTGGGCCCTCCCAGGAACCTTGGACATCGGTCCTTTTAATACTGCGCTGACACCTTTTTTACCCCAATGGCCGCCCATACGCCCTTATACGAAACAACCTGAATTGTACTTGTCCACGGATTGACAAAATTCAAAATACCACTAATTTGGTTGACTCAGAGAGAGTGTAGTCTTTAATACCAGTCGTTTATACCACAGACCCTGAGAGGGTCTATCATAATTGTAGTGCGTAACATGCTGAAATCGGTTTTGACAATTTATCTAAAAATCCATGAACTTTTAGATATACAAATGTATTACTAAAAAAAAAAAAAAAAAAAACCCCCCCCCCCCCCCCCGCCAATGTCGCCATTGCGCACATTTTGAGTGGTCTCACAACCTCCTAGGTCCAACGGTTCTGTAGATACAGTCAGTAGTACTTCGCTCAAAAAGGGGCGTGACCCCCAAAAAGGGGCATGGCCATTTCAGCTATTTCGGCGTCAGTAGGAATTATGTTACCAACCACATATTGTTCCTGGACCTTCAATTAGTGGATTCCTGAAGAGTTTAGCTCTGGACATATAATGCATACAAAACCACCATGAGCTACTAGAGTAAAAGGGGTGGAATGGCTTACTAAAAGACGAAAAGACGTACAAGC
Organism: Ophioderma brevispina; assembly: GCA_023653785.1. Taxonomy (NCBI): domain Eukaryota; kingdom Metazoa; phylum Echinodermata; class Ophiuroidea; order Amphilepidida; family Ophiodermatidae; genus Ophioderma; species Ophioderma brevispina. Next base: position 1,834 of record JAMKCH010052295.1, read on the forward strand.
GGGTTGGCTATAACCAAAAAGTTACTAATTTTATCAGCTCCAACAATTTTGGAATAAGAAAATTATTTCTTTATAATAAGAAATCAGAATTATTCGTCAAGATTTCGCTTTTACGTGTTAAACCAATGGTAACGTATAAATTTGGGATTTCTTGGCCGCCACCGTCTAGCTAAATCCAAAGTACAACAAACGCCCCCAATTCTAAACAAGAAACCAGATCCTCGTGGTGAGAGTGTATGTGTGCGTTCGTGTGTGTGTGTGTGTGTGTGTGTGTATGTGTGTATGTGTGCGCTTGTGTGTGAAGCATTATTTTTCCGAAGGGTTTTATTTCTCCTATGGAAGTAAAGGCACATGTGGTATGTGGTCCAGTGGATTGGGGGAAATTTGCCGGCTTTGGGACTAAAATTTGGCTCAAATTTAGCTTTCGAGGCAGACATTTTCTCAAAAGGGGACCTCAAGAACTGAATTATGCTTCAACTGGAAGTATTATACTCGGAGACAGAAACCCTTGACGAGCGCGTACTTCCTGGTTATTAAAGGGGGCGGAGCTATCATCGCGTATGGTGCGTGGTCGGTGACCCAGCAACAGCAGATCGCTTCGGTGGCCAATAAGAGGCAAGTGCATTTTTCCGCAGTAAATACGCAGAGAACCAGGAAGTACGCGCTTGTCAAAGGGTTTCTGTCCCCGACAATAGCAACTCATTTACGTGAAAAGGCGGGTTGTTGGAAAGGAAAACCCCGGGGTAGTTGGGAAGTGGATCCTGGGGTAATTGGGAATGGAAATCTGGATTAGTTGAGAAAGCCTCATGGGATGTCTGGAAAGAGACCCATGATGTAGATGGAAAAGGGAACTTTTGGGTATATAGGGTGTGGAGGTAGTGTGGAAATCACGGTGCCCTGGGTTAGTTGGGAAAGTGGCACCTGTGTTAGAAGAGAAGGGGAATCTTAGTTACTTGAAAAGTATGCTCTGTGGCAACTGGGAAAGGGCTCTGACACAGTTGGAAAGGACCTTGGGTAGTTGGGAAAGGACCCTGTGGAACCGAACTTATATAGGACCTTGGACTCTGAGGATGTTATCAAAGCAGACACTGTTATAGTCGCAAAGGGGCCCTGGGATAGTTAGACAGGGGACCTATAGGTAGGTGACAAAGTTTACTAAAACTACAGGTCACGTCTGATAAGGTTCCGTACGGATCCTAACAACCCTAACCTTGGAATCCGCGCCACAAATCGCGCGCGAAAGGTGAGAACCATGCAACTCTAGTTAGTTTTCAAATATAAACTATTAATATACATTAGGTCTTAGAAACAACCCGTCACCGTAATTAACATATAATGGAAATAAATACATATGTAGTATTGGGGCTTATTCCGTTAAAGACGGCACATCACCCCAAAACACACTAAGACAGTTGTCTAACAAAAACCTAATACGCATAAACGAACAAATAAGCAACAAAAAGTTGTCTAAGCAAAAAAGAAAAACTAATAAATATTTTCCGAAGGGTTTTATTTCTCCTCCTATGGAAGTTCGCTTGATGATCCGAAGTGCTTTAATATAGAAGGGTTATTTCTCCAACTAAAAAATGAAACCAACAAAAATTCATGCAAACAAAATAAGCCCCCAAAATAAAATAAAATTGTCTAAAAAATAAACAGTTGTCAAAGAAAAATATTAAGCAAAAAAAAAAACTACGAAACAAAAAAATCTAAAATCAAAACAAAATTGTGTGTGGGTGTGTGGTGTGGGGGGTTGGGTTTGTGTGTGTGTTGTGTGAAGGCATATTTTCCGAAGAGTGTTTAGTTTCTTCTATGTAAGTAATCACATGTGGTCCAGTGATTGAGCGCTTACCATACACACCAAAGGTTATGAATTTCGAGCCAGGCCCCGCCGCGGCCAGATTGTGCCTTCGAAATAAGGCCTTCTTTACTTCACCACTCCAATCTACTCCATCCATGCTGCAGTTGTATACGGGTTTCCGGTGAATGCTGGAATCCTTTCGACACTTTACGTTTTAGAAAGTTCACTCCAAAGTGTTTAAAACTGAATTTAATTCTTTCTCCGAAAATGAAAAATTAGTCTTTCCTTCTTCCTTGTCTTTCTGTCATTCTTATCCTTCTCGCCGCAAGTTCTCTTTTCCTCAAAGATATTTTTTTTAAAAAATGCCAATGGATCCTACTGTTAATTAGCCGAAGAGTTTTATTCCATTTATTAGATCAATCGACTTAGGATATCGTTTTTAAAAAAAAAACCATTTTTTTTTTCGGAGAACGACGTTTTCGGACAAAACCTGTGAAATCAAAAACTGTCCCCTTGAATATTACTATGCAATGAGGAGAAAAATCTACATTAAATCGGACCCTCCCCTTAATATTCTTTAGAATACACAAAGCCAGTTAATAAATTTTTAGAGTTAATTATAACTGTATCATAAATCCTATTGCTTGTGTTGTCGCACAAAGTTTTCGACACCAATATCAGCGGATTTTTTGGAGAAATTACAACATAAGATTTGTGTTTACAAACCACCATCATCACAACAAAAAACCAAATGTATTGTGTTCGCATAGTTAGTCCTGAGTCTTTCATTAATAGTAGATCCAGTCTCATTTTCAATTAGAACAAGTTGGAACCACTGTTCTTGAATATACATACGAATCAGGCAAGAATATTTGCAAATATTATTTTAATACTTACCGAAAAACAAAGCGACCTCATGGCATAAAAAATAGTCAGACATAATGAAAAGGACCCTTACTGAAAATCACTTCTACAAGTTTGAAAACAATGTTAATGTTTACATTCTGTAAAAGCAGTAAAAACAGAAACATTCCATAGGGGGATGTGGCAGTTCGTGGCCATTTTGAAAAAGGATAGCTACATTACTTACTACTGCCACCACAGCATTTACATCAAACTTGAAAAGCATTCTGTCATCAACTCCACAACCCAGTCTATTGTTATGTGTAACCCCGCAAATCCCATCTTTCACTTGCCGATCAATTTATCTTACTACAAGCCTAAGTACAATGCCTGAATTCTGGTCTGAATGCTTTTAATTGTGTCACAAAACATTCTAGATACAAACTGTAAATTCTGTCAGGGATGTGAACACCTTGCTTTTCTGTTTCCAGAAATTGCCACGAACTGCCACCTTCCCCTCGGGAACTCTTCCTGTTTTTACTGTTTTTTACATGAATGTAAATATTCCAAATTGTTTCAAAACGTGTGGAAGTGATTTCAGTAAGGGTCCTTTCATTATGTCTGAATATTTTTATGCCATTAGTCGCTTTAATGTATAGACGGGGGGGGGGTGCGGTCCCGCGGACCCAAGATTTGTTTCTCGCGTGTCATATGTTAAACAAACGGTAAATTTTTTTTTGCCCGCCCAAATTTGTATGTATTGCCTACATTCAGTTACGGCAATTTTGGTGAAAAAATTCAAAGTCGGGGGCCCCAGGCATGTTTATGCAATTAGCAACAAATAAGTATTTTGGGTGGCGCTATTCAAAATTTGGAGTTACTTAATAAAGTGTTTTATTCAGGCAATGTCAATGTATAAATGTTCTAAACTATTATGAGCAAGATTTGATGGAAAAGACGCTTCAGGAAAGTCCCCCCCCCGTTTTTCCATTTTGGGCCAGGTTTTTTGTTAATCGTAACATAAAAATGGTTTTTTTGAAACGCCATTTTGAATCAGTAGAAACCGATTTTCAATTTTTCTTCTCCTTATTTGGTCGTGATATTGCTGTACCTCATCAAGACCGGGCGTTTTGGTAAAAGACAAGCCAACGGAGAATGGTTTTCATAGAGGCCTGCCCCCCCCCCCCCCCTCCCCACACTCACTAGAGGCAAAGAACCATATAACACTTAAGTGAATCAATAAAAAAAATAGACTTTTCCAGCGAACATTACCCTCGTTTATCGAGTAAGGTAATACTATTACGTAAAGGGATAAACCACAATATTCTGCACGCTCAGTCTGTCTAGATCTTTCTCTTTCTTTCTGGTCTGTCCGTCCGTCCGTCGGTCAGTTAATCCATCCATCCATTTCATCTCGCTCTCTGCTCTTTCAACACATCTCTCTCACACCAACGCATACCATCTCTTTCCAGATCATTCTATTAAAGGGGCAACGAGAGATTTCACATATCAGGTGTTCCCTACAAAAATCGAAAGTAACTCTGTATTTGCACTGAAGCGTAAACTTCCATCAAAAAATAACCCATCTGAAAGGATTAAGCTGAAGAAATGTTTTTTTTACTTTTTATATTTTTTTCTAATTTCGTATAGGAGGCAAATACGAAATTCAGTCGTTTTAATTGAATATAAGCAACTCAGAAATCACATTTCCTATCTTTTAAGCATTTCTGTTTCCTCTGTGTCAAATACACGGTAAAAAATCTATTGAGTGTTATTTATATGAAATGACTGTATGACACCATAGTCAGTTCCCCTCAACAATCTCTCGTGCCAAATCTTTAATGGCAGTTCGTATCTCTCAATCTAAGTAACCATTAATGGCATCGCTTATAATATTATAAATTTCATAAATAAAGTTACTTAATATACATTATTACATTTAGTACACGGTGGCACTGCACACATTACACAATAATTCCGAAAAATGATAAATAACAATATACTTAGCAAACTTTGATTCTGCAGTGAACCTTTAAATACATCCACTATTTCACTCGTATGTTTGGGTAAATCTTAGTCAAAGTTGAGAAAACCTCAGCATTGTTTAGGATAGATATATTCAACATATAGCGTAGGATTTACACTCACGATTAATAGTTACCAAACGTTCATACAGACGTCCAAAGGATGCCTGAGGTATTGCCATTTCTATTCTGTCAACGCTACCTGCAGCAGACAACATCATAGCGCGCATGACGGAATAAGAATAACTCATTTGCATTGGGACTTCTATATGAAACGTTTACCAACATTTTGAGGTTCGGTCCCATTTAATCAGTATTTTTAACAAGATGTAAATATAGAATGATGTTGTAATCGAAACGCGCGAGAATCTTTGGTTTTGATGATCGACCCATGATCAAATAATTGCACATTCCAAATAAAAGTACAACGACTCACCAACAAGATGAGACACCCTGTTCATTTGTTAATAATAATATATAAATATTAATGTCAATTCGATCAAATCGGTGCTATAAAACTTTACTGAAATTTACCCATGTTAAAATTCATATTCATATACACAACTTGTTTGTATTTCCCGTACATTCGTTTTTGTTCGTCATGAAGAAAAACACTTACATACATCTTTGATTACAATAAGAGAGCAGGAAACTTTATTAAGGAAATAATAAAGTGAAACTTAATTCCATAGAAGGGTCTAAGTAGATGTCCAATTTAAAGTTTTGTTTTTTATAAGTTTGAATATTCAATTATGCAACATGACTTTCCTTTATGAGAATAATCCGAAACTGAATTTAGTTTTGAATGCCAAAGTTACCGTGAATAAACGCGCAGTAATTTAAAATGTATGTTGCCAACACACTACCCGTACATACTCCGTCTGCCTAAAGTAAATCAGTAGAAAAGTATTTCTCTCTGTTGAAAATTGGCTCATGCATATGCTCACCTTTCATGACGTTTCACCCAGAAGTGTATATTTTGGCAATGACTTTTGTTCATATTCATCTAAATTTTGAAACCTTATCTACTTTAATTCTTTCCTTAGTCATGTACGAATGTTACATATCATGGCACAAACACCATTTTGATTATTTTAGTGAAACAATTTTATAAATATATTTATTGTCCACATAAGTTGATACCAGATTTAAGTTATAATACGCATTTTCCACTTAGTGGATACAAGTAGGTCAAGCAATTTGCTTTTGCGTTTTATCACAGACCAAGATATTGGCATTATAAGAACGATAAGAATCAAACTTTTTCTGACCAAAACATGTTAAATTTTTTTCCTTTGTTTTGGATTATGATTTCTACCAATAAATCTATCTAATTTAGGTCGTGTTAAAATTGTGAAAATATGACAAAAAATAAATCAAAGGTGGATGACCCGATCGCAAACCTCTTCCAAAAACTTTAAGCTGTTAAAATTGAGATTTTGATATCAGAAGATTGTTCATATTTTATTTCTCATTACCCTTCAGGAAATGTGTTGGGTTTTTTTATATTATGAACAAGAAAATCTCCAAATGTGGTCGACCACATAATTAACACACACTATCCTATGGGCCAATTTAGTAAACATTTTTGCTTACACTATCCAAACAGCTGGACCGATATAACTCAAAATTGTAATCAGATGTTTTGGTGATATGTTTCATGTGAATGAGAAATAATTATAATGAAAAATCTGACCATAATCGGGTCATCCACCTTTAAATTCCGGACAATACAGGGAATTTGATATCTCAACGTACGATATACACCTAATTCTCTTATACAAAGAGTATAGGCATTTGTAATGAGTGCAACGTTTTGGGAGTTTGAATCATAAGTCGAATATAAAACAAAGATTGGACACAACAAAAGGAGGTGTAATACTAAATACTTTTGGTCTGATAATCGCATATTTTTGTTACTTCAGCCTTACTCAAATAAACTGAGCTTTCTGGGTAAGAAAAAAACTTGATTCAAGATATCAAATTGCAAGATAAAAATTAGTTAAAACAGTGTCACTTTCAGCATCCAGAGCTTCATTTCCAGTGCGTCCTGGGTGATGACTGGAGGTGTTTAGGATAAAACTCTGGCTTCACTCAGATACCTTTCTAGTGTCTTCCAGTGGTTTCCATCTACTGAACAATTGGTGGTGCACAACCACAGGCAACAGGCCAGTCACGCAGGGTCGTCGGTTCGTACTTGTAGTGACCATCTATACACGGTTCCGAACTGCGAATAAGAACATTAAGATTGGTTGTGATCACTTGGCAAGTTCCGGAATGTCCATGACGACATCTATCAGGGCAGAGGCAATAAGCTCTCGACATCTGCACCGGGAGTCTGTTAGGATCGGTGTCTATTTCATAAGCCCATGGACAGGAGCCATGGAAGTTGGGTTCCGAATTAGGAGTTATGTTCATGTGCCTGAATTGATGGCATGTCATCCGACTTGTTTCTTCTTCTGCAATGGCAGAAATTTCAAATGGCAAAATACCGAAGGTGGATTCTGGAAAAGGCGAATTGGAGCTCGGTTGACAGTTGTCATGATGGCTACGCCTAATAACGCTGGCAAAAGATAACGAAAAATGAGCTGAAATCAGGGATACAATCAATAACAGATGTTTGGCTGAAATCATGATGTTACTGATCTGGTGCAAATTACGACTGAAATAGTTCTTGGATGAAGCTTGAATTTAGTACTGGCAGTTGAAACAATTTGACCAGACCCAAGAGAGATAGCTTTTTTATAGCAATTAGAGAGCTTTTAATAGAAAATAACCTGTCGGTAGAAAATCCCCAGTATTTCCCAATTAACCCGGCAGACTTCCGAAAATGCAAAACCAATCTATACCTGTGGAACAATTACCAGAAGTAACACCATAATCCCGATCATGGTGAAAGTTGCGGTTGTGTTGAACAACAGGTTTTTGTCATTTTTGTTTTGTTTAAAAAAATTCATTTATGGAAGAAACTAAAACCGCACACATACACACACACACACTCGTGGACGTGTATTTCTGTACAACAACTTCACGAATCAATTCAATCATAAATATTACCGTATTATGATAGGCAAATTAATAGAAATTGTTTCCGTCTCCAGGCCGAGTGTTTTTTTTTCCAGTGGACACGTTAGAAAAAAATGACGTTAATATTACGTCAGATGTCTTATAATGGTTGGATCTGAAAAATGTTAACGCCATTTTAACGCTATTGGGTTGGTTTAATGTTGTAATAAAATTATTCATTGTGGTCTTTTTACAACTTTAAACCTGTCTAATTCTAGCAAAAACATTTTGGATTTGAAAGATTTTAATAATAACTCCATGGTTTAATGTTGTAATAAAACTATTGATTGTGGTATTTTTACAACTTTAAACAAGCCTAACAGCATATCCAACCTTATAAAACCTCTGACGTGATATTGACGTCACTGTTTTTCTAACAAATACAACATCAGACGTTTTGTCACTGTTTTTCTCATTGGACGTTATGAATTTGTCTAAAGTATATTAAGCAGAATTTTTTATGTAAATTCTAGATTGTCAGAATTTAGATTCTTTACAGTCTCAAAGAGCTTTTAAAAATTAATCTGTATTCTTTAAATTTAGCGGAGAGAGAGAAAGAGAGAGGAGGAGGGGAAGATATGGAAAAAAGAGAGAGGGGAAGAGCGAGTTTGTGATATACACAGAGATAAAGCTAAAGAGACACTGAAAAGAAAGTTCAATAGAGAGTTAAAAAAATAAATACGTAAAAAGTGTCTTGCTTTAGATTTGACATAATGCATACCCTTAACTGTTGAACCACTCATTTTTGACATACAAATCAGACCTATTGAGATCAGTTTGGCACTATTGATTTATCAGATAAATTAGGGATGTTTTTAAACGTTTCTAATTGTTGCAGGGTTTTATATGTTTAACTAGATATAGAGGAGGAGCACGGACCCAGGTCAAACATCGTTGTTTACTCCTCATTAGAGAAAAGGTTTGACACATTTGGTAGTTATGGACCCTCTATATCCACGTTAGGTAGTTAGTACTATCAAATTGTGGTGTCACTTTTTCAATAGGGCCAATTTAAAGTTACACAGCGTCGCTGGGCAGAAAAAACCTCATATGTAATTTGAAAGGTCAAATGCAAAACCTCATATGTGCATTTTCGGTAACATGGGCAAACCAACCTATTTTCCAATGTTTGGTCAAATCAAGATGGTGCAAATGATGAGGTGATGTTTAAAGAAGTACGTAAGATCTATTTTAAGTATTTTGCGATACTTTGCAAAGCGACAATATCGCCAAACAGGTCGTTTTGTCAGTGTTACCGAAAATGCACATATGAGGTTTTGCTCTTAGAGGTCAAATGCACATTATGAGGTTTTTCCTGCCCAACGACGACAGGGGTCAAACTTTTAAAATGCTCCAATCATGTTGAAATGTATGCCATATTGTCCGTCTAGTAATAAGGATTCCAAAAATGTATAGTTTGTACCATTGGTTTGGGAGTTATAGGATAAAAATGGCTTTTTTTAATTTAAGTATCGTTCGTTTTGAAAGAGACTTTATAGGATAAAAAGCGCAATCTTATCATTTTAAACAAAATGACCAACGAAAAATAACTTTGTCTAAAAATATTCATCCTCACTTAGACACGCACCCGGGACAGCCACCCAAATAGACATCACCTCCAGTACGCACGCGCACACTTGCGCGCGTGAATAATTGGCTACGTTACTCACCAGTAGGATCTTAAGGACACCTTATTGCGCCATTATCACATGACTATGATATATGAAGTCTAAAGCCTTAGAAACTAAGATATCTCGGAAATAGCACGCAGGGCAAAACTATGAAAAGAATTCAACAGGAGGCCACTTGAATTTAAGCAATATACAAGCTATATTTAGCATTTATCAATTGAATACAATGCCTACACCGGAAATGATAAATCTATTTTAAAGCATTTAATTAAAGGATCACATGACAATAATTTCGAAATAACTAATTAGAGTATTCCAAGAATGTCCTAGACGGTGCAGACCAAATACCGCTATAAATTAATATTGAAAAATGCTGTCTGTCTAGTCGACCACGTGTACAATTTTAGCAAAAATTATTCCCTTTTTTTGTTCTGAAAATACGGAATTCTTGTCAAATATCTGTAACAACGAAGGAGTACACTAGACCAGCTCAAGAATTTGGGATCAATCATGGTTCAATCGTAGCTCTTTATCTCTTAGGTAACCCAGACATCATTTTGTTTTCCTGCATGTCCGTGCATTTCCTGCTCTGTTTAGGATTAGAATATAACTGAAACAGTGGCTAACGGGCCTGCCCGCAGGCTCTGAGGGGGAAAATTTCCCAGTCTTGGGAAATTTTCCCTCAGGGGGGTCAAAAGACCAATTTTTCCCGGTCAGAGGGCTAAAAACGGCTGATTTAACATGATTTTTGCAAATTTTTTCCCGGCCAAAGTCGTCAGGGGGAACTTTTCCCCTGCCCCCCGCCTGTTACGCCACTGAACTGAAACTATCTTTTTTTTTCTTCGAGGTTGAAAAACCGGTCGTATGTTACTCTCGTACCGGTTTGGTTGACATTAATCATTAATACACACTTCACTACTAACTGAAGTCTTATAGCAATAAATCATGTTGAATAAATAGGAAGAATAAGAAAGCAAGCGCTATTTTGTTTCCCCTATTTCCACAAGTACATAACCTTTACTTCCGGAAAAATTGAATACAGTTAAGTTGTAATTTGTCTCAATAAAAGAATCGCATTTGGAGCGTTGCCCAATCTAACTCTGCGTCTATTAAACGCTTACTGCCAAAAGTGAAAAGACCTTTATCTTTGTCAGAACGAGTATTGTCCTATTATCCTGAGGCTATCCTATTGATAAGAAGGGCTAATTTACAACTTTCTAGCAAAATTGTTTCCTTTTGATCATGTTTGATTAAAGGCATGGTGCGCTCCGATCAGGCACTGATGAGGAGCCCGTCATTTCTTGGATGATTCTGGGCCATTCTTCGGGAAGTCACACACGTGACCAAATTCTACCAATTGACAAAACCACTAATTATTGCGAAATGGAAACATTATTTTTTTGCAAAAAAAAAAAAAAAAAAAAGCAAAAATTATTCCCTTTTTTTGTTCTGAAAATACGGAATTCTTGTCAAATATCTGTAACAACGAAGGAGTACACTAGACCAGCTCAAGAATTTGGGATCAATCATGGTTCAATCGTAGCTCTTAATCTCTTAGGTAACCCAGACAATTTTACATGCATGCATATCTGCATTTCCTGCTATATTTAGGATTAGAATAGTATAACTGAAACTTTCTTTTTTTTTTCTTCGAGGTTGAAAAACCGGTCGTATTTTACTCTCGTACCGGTGATTTGGTTGACATTAATCATTTTTACACACTTAACTACTAACTGAAGTCTTATAGCAATAAAACATGTTGAATAAATAGGAAGATTAACAAAGCAAGTGCTATTTTGTTTCCACTATTTCCACAAGTACATAACCTTTATTTCCGGAAAAATTGAATACAGTTATAAGTTGTAAATTGTCTCAATAAAAGAATCGCATTTGGCGCGTTGCCCAATCTAACTCGGCGTCTATTAAACGCTTATACTGCCAAAAGTGAAAAGACCTTTATCTTTGTTAGAGTGAGTACTGTCCTATTATCCTGAGGCTAACGTATTGATAAGAAGGGCTAATTCACAACTTTCTAGCAAAATTATTTGTTCCCTTTTGACCATGTTTGATTAAAGGCATGGTGCGTCCCATCAGACACTGATGAGGAGCCCGTCATTTCTTGGATGATTCTAGGCAATTCTTTGGGAGTCACGCACGTGACCAAATTTTACCCATTGACAAAACAACTAATCTAACGAAAGGGAAACATTATTTTTTGCTAGGTTTTGTCAAAACCTAACCAAAAATAATATTTCAACTTTCGCTAGATTGGTTCTTTTGTCATGAGGGGTAAATAAAATTTGGTCACGTGTGTGACTTCCCGAAGGATGGCCCTTCTACTGACTTTTAACTTATGTTCATGGATTATCAAGGGTTATATCCGACATCTGTACTACTAAAATGAGATCTGTCTGTCTGTCCGGGTATGCATTTAATTATGTTTTGACATATGAGGCTGATATTTGGCATGGAGGTAGGGGAGGGCAGCCTGACATTTGTTATCTGGGTTTCAGAGTGACCCAAAGGGTCAAAGGTCATCTAGAGGTAAATTTGCGTAGAAATACCCTATGACCACCAAATTTGGTCAAAAGGACCACTGACCTAAGCACTGAACAAATCTGAGGTCAAAAGTAGCACACATAAGTCAAAGGTCACACATGGGGGATGCACTATAGTAGCGTTAAAGCAATAACAGCAGGTTTTTTGAAGAGCGTCCCCCCAACTTTCCGGATATTTTGAGATTTGTGCAAGGTTGCATTGGTAATTGATTGGTAATCGCCATGTACGTGTCTACACTCGTCCATTAGTTGTTCCGTCGCGTCGGTTCAAGCAAGTCAAGTTAGAGATAATTTTCGTGAGGTGACACTATTTCATCATGGACGGATATAAATTTGGCGTTTCCAGCTCCGCCATTAAATTAAAACCGTGGATCCCGATACTAATTACAAAATCGCTTCTTTTATGACAAATGCCCATTTTCGAGCATTACCACTCGCAGGTATAGTGTACTAGACAATTACCAACACAACTGTGCAAAAATCTCAAATTTTGAAAATTGAGGGCGCTCTTCGAAAAATGAGCTGTTATTGCTTTAAGAGCGCGGCAGTGCTCCTAGACCTAGGGTAGGTGATATGGGTAGTCGCACGCTGTACTTTCATACAAAATGCCCAACCTTAAAATAAAATAGAAACTCGGGGAGCAATCACTAGATCTGCCCAGATTTGGCTTCAATGGCTAAAATAGATTTCGCAAAATGTTGACCTTTGTGCAATGATGACCTTTTTATACATGCATTTCTGCATCCAAGACCAAGGAGAGCAACTAGGGGACTGAATGACATGAATATTAGGGGCAATATGCCAAGATTTGGCTGTAATGGCTCCTCTAGAAAAAAAATTACAAATAGTTGGAAAAGGCATAAAAACAGAATGAGCTGAATGGACAGAATGAGCAGAAAAGCAGAATGAGCAAAATGTGCAGAATGAGAAGAATGAGCAGAATAGGCAGATTTAGCAGAATGAGCGGAAAAGCAGAATGTGGCAGAATGACATGTATTAATGGTGTTTCAACCACCAGAAATGGGCAGAGTGGCAACATTAGATTTTTGTTATTTTATATTTCTCTCTAATAAGAGCTCTCCACATGAAAAGCAGCGTAGAATGTCAATTGACAATTATATTAAATAATTTGGGGTTTTAGCAAGGCCATTCAGCTCATTCTGCCTTTTCTGCTCTTCTGCCTATTTTGCTCATTCTGCCTTTTCTGCCCATTCTAGGCCTACTTTTCTGCAGCTTATTCTGCCCATTCTGATTTTCTGCCTTTCTGTCCATTCTTCCTTTTGCATTGTTTTCTGCTCATTCTGCCTTTAGTGCTCATTCTGCCTTTCTGCTCATTCTGCCTTTTCTGCTCATTCTGTTTATTCCGCCTTTTCTGCTCATTCTGTCTTTTCTGCTCAATCTGCCTTTTCTGCTCATTCTGCCGTTTCTGCTCATTCTGCTTTTTCTACTTATTCTGCTCATTCTGTTTTTCTGCCTTTTCCACCAACCGCAAATAGTTGACCTTATTGTGATATGTTAAGCTTTTAATACATTTCCGCCTGACAGACCCAATAAAGCACTCCCGGCAGCCTGAATCACGTGAGAGGTAGGTGTCCTCCTAGAATGTGCCTAGGTTTGATTCCAATAGTTAGGTATGGCAAAATGTTGACCTTTTTGTAATAATAATAATAATAAACAATTTTTATATAGCGCTTAATTAATCCCCGATAAACATGTTCAAAGCGCGGTTGACAATTATTATTACGCCGCCTTCAAGAAATCGTCACAATCATTTCGCTTCTATGTGGCTGCTCAAAGATATGCTTAACAAGCGCACAAGCCTATCCGCACTTAGATTGTAATATTTCGCCATAACAGCTCCCCAGTTTCTCTTAGGTCGACGAGGCAATTGAGATTAAGTATCTTGCCCAGGGACACAAACATGTTGACCACAATGGGGCTCAAACTCACGATTTTAATGGTCTAATGATCACGAGTCCTGCGCTTTTCCACTGGACCACACGTGCTCTTCTTCTTCTTGCGTATGAGGCAGCAGCTAAATATGTTGTAAGCGTTGGAGCCTACTCACTGTTGATTGGTTGGGGTTTGAGAAATCTGTGTCCACCGGTGGACGAAAGGTAGGGCACTCATTGAGAATGTGATCCGCAGTCTGTGATAGAGAACCATATTGGCAGGCTGGCGATGGCCGCAGCCCCCATCGGTGCATATTGCTATTGAAGCGACCGACTCCTGTGCGAATCCGGTTTAAGGTGACCCATTCCTTGCGTGGGAGATTGCTGCCAGGTGGTAGTTCTGTCTTAGGTGTAATAGAGAGTTGGTCTGGTCTTGGGGTATCTAGCCAGGCAGTATTCCATGTCTGTAAGATATTGAAAGGGGAACTGGAGAGTTTAGCAGCGTGTCGGCAGAAAGGTCGGCGAGAGCGCAGTCTCTGTCTACCGAGTTGGTGTGATTCTTTGACAGTGTTATGCAGCAGGTGCTTGTTGTCCAGCAGGGCCTTATTCGCTAGTTTATGCGTGTGGTGTTCTCTCCGAAGTACTGCAGGTGCAATGCCCGAAAGCACTGGTAGGAATTCAGATGGAGTAGGACGGAGCCAGTTAGTGATGGTTCTCAAGGTCTCGTTGAGTACTGTGTCCAGCTTCTTTGCGTGAGAGCTGTTGCACCATGCTGGGGCGGCATATTCAGCAGTGCTGTAGACCAGAGCCAAGGCAGTGGTGCGTAGGCTCGTTGGGCTGGCACCCCATGAAGATCCAGCAAGTCGGTACAGGAGGTTATTCCTCGAAGATACCTTGGCGCATACGGACTCGAGGTGCTGCCGGTAAGTAAGCGTGCTCTGACGTGTGTAGACACATCGACACACACAAGCGTCTCCTTGGAGATATAGTCCGGAGGAATGTGTTGCCCTAGACCCCTGTCCCTATAGGAAGAGTATTCCCTAACCAGACTACAGAACTCCGGCCCGGGCAATGGCTTCTATAGGTTCAGTGGTCTTCACCCTGTGGACCCCTCTTCCAAGGAATAGAAGTCATATATCGCCTGTCACACAGGTGTGTACGTTTTTATAGTCCGCCGGACTCATAGTCCACCTACAACCTACTCTTCTCGCAACATTTATAGTTTCCCGTGTTATTCCGTTGTCGTCTAAAGAGCCCGGACTATAGCTTCCGGCGGATATCTCCTTTTACACGGGCTTTTAGGCCTGTCAAATTGAATAGGAAAAATCATGACTTAACCCAATCTAATTGCATCAAAATCCTTTTCTCCAGAATTGTGTTGAGAAAACCTTTAAAAACAGCATATCAAATGTTCACCAAAATTCAAGAAGTGAAAAACATAATAAGGTGTATACAGCGGCCAATACATGAAAAGGCTCGAAACGCGTCCAAAGATATACCAGCATGGAATTATCACGTTTCCAAGATCTAAGAAATGGCATAGTTGCAAGTTTGCCCAATCTGCAGGCTTTAGTTAAGTAAAGAGACAACATAATGGGGTAAACAGATATATCAGTTTCTGATAAAAAATGGTTTTAAATTGTTCGGCTAATACTAGAGAAGCCGAAAATAAACTGGTTGCACCATCTATGATATTTTGTTGCATCATTAGAATGCAAAAGGTGACTGGGCTACATTTGGAAGATCGCTATACAGCGGCAACGTGTCCCAATAAAAACACAAGGCTTGGTACCAGCCGCCATAAGTTTTGAACAAAATCATATGACTACTTGTCCTTTGTTGTAAGGTAAGATCATAGGACCGTAAGCTAACATCCCTGGAAATTTCATACCGATAAGATATAACCCCAGTAGAAGTTGTTCTACAAGAACTTTGGGCAATAAAATGTTGATTGCAATTTGCCATTCTGTTCTTGAGTGCCACCCTTGTGGTTACCAGCTCCTCGTTTTCGTAAAATGGGTCCTGAGGGTTACTTGATTTCTGGGGTTATATCTTAAGAAGTTTTGAATCTATTGCTATGAAGTTTTCAGGGATATTAGCTAACTGTCCTACCTTATTTTACCACAAAGAATAGGTAGTCATATGCTTTGTTCAAAACTTATGGTGGCAGGCACCAAGTGTTGCGTTTTTATTGGGACACGCTGTATATAGTGACCTCCCATAGACCCTGTAGCCCCATGCAGTCACATTTTGCATTCTAATTTTGCAACTAAAGTATCATAGATGGTGCAACGTTGTATAGCAAGCAAATAATCCATTACCTAGTGAGACCAACTTGACAATTTACAACCAGTTTGAACAAAGTCGGACCATTCTGTAAATTGAAATGTTATGTGTCTATTGCACTAAAACTATAGACCACATATAGGGCAAATTATTACACCTCATGAATATTCATGAACATAATCATGCTATTTCATTGGCTGATTCCTATTACGCGAGCTATTTCCCTAGGGAAATAGATTGAACTGTTTCCCTACAACCTCGTCCCCAGAGTCACAGTGAGGTGTAATAAAACAAATACTACATGGTTTAATCGGGAAATAGGGCACATTTTCCCTTGGTACTGGCTACGGGCCTATCACCCCTCACCCTTCGGGTTCGGGTTGATAGGCCCGTAGCCAGTACCTCGGGAAAATATATAGTGTGCCCTATTTCCCTCTAACCATGTAGTATTTGTATACTATACCTTTTTGAAACTTTAAGAGTAGCTCAATAAAGTGGTACATCTTTTGAAGTAATTCGAAGAATTCTAATTTTTACCGTTCGAACAATTCTAGCTTTAGCTTGTACACACTATGTCTCCTTATTTCTATATGTTCCACAATTAAGGTTGATTTTGGTAAATTTTTTGACAATTGCACAATATATTAACATTAAAATTGTTTCTGTTGCAATTTATGTTCTGGGCCATCATAAAACCTTCTCTTTATTCACCGCGATCAAGGCCTTTGGCCTAAAAACACTCAGACAACGTAGACAAAACTATTGTCGCCTAATTTTTCTAAGAATTATTTTCTGATAGTGTAATTAGAAGAAGTGGTTCATTTCTCTGAAAATCCCTTTGATCGAAATTCGAAAATGGCTCAGCATATAATCCTTTAATCATTTCAGAAAACATTAACATGTTAAATTTCACAATAACATTAGCTTTATTTTGGCATTTTCCTTTGTCATTAATTCTTGTATGATTTATTCAACTTGCCTGTTTTTTATTTTATTATGTATGACTTTCTATAGTTTCATTTTGCTCGCTCGGTATTACTGAATGGGATTTATAACTGGTCTCGTTGGCCTTTCGATAATGTCCTCTATAATAATGTTGGCCTGTTAATGCTGTGCAATTTGATATGTTGCATATAATTAGCTAAATAAAGTTATTAGTTGCGAATTAGTTATGTCTCTGAGACAACTACAAAGTTTTGTCTCAGAGAAAAAATGTTTTGTCTCATAAACACGTAAAGCAAAACCTATGAACTATGCTTTTTTAATCGAAAATGTTTTGCGCTTTATGTGATTATTTTAAATTGCACTTTAACCGATTTGTTTTACGCTTTGTGGCCTAAACAAACAAAATTTCCAGAATCTATTTTTCATTTATTTTGTGAATGTGAAAAGGTCTCCAATCTGTAGGATGAATTATGTTTTTTAATTAATTCTGTTTCTGGGGAGTCTTTATTTTCTCCAATTTTGAGAAAATGTTTGGCGTTCTTGACACTTCAGAACATGATAGCTGTATTTCTTTTCTTTTTCTGTGCATGAAGTTTTATATCCACAGGTGTAAATTCCAAGGAACTGACCCCAATTTTGCTGCTTTTCTGAATTTGGTCACAATGAAAAAGAACGCGGAATACAAAATTGCTGAAAGCAATGGGAAAGTTAATTTGCATTTCAAGAAGTGGACCCTTGACCTTGGTTGATTTCTTTTTTGCCTTGTATGCAATTTTTGGGATTTTGGCCTACCATGACTTCTTCAAATGTGAACTTTTGTGTGTGAGTGGTGTGCTTTGGATGGTATGTTAGAGTGTCCTTGTGGTGTGATGTTTTTGTCATGTTCTCGGTTCTTCTGTCTGTTTGTTGTTTTTCTCTTTAAATAATCCTGTGCTTAATTTTCCCCAAACCTGTCTTAACTTTTTGCTTTCCATACTCGCCCAATCTCAACAGCTGTGTGCTGCCAGGTATTGAGTGTCATCCTCGCCTTTTCTGGGTCTTGGTCTGATCCCGTTTCCATTGTCTGACACAGGATGCTGGCTGTATGCTTTCTGTTGAGATCTGGGCTAAACTATTACTGTCTTTCCATTACATTGATATCTAGATGTAATAATTTAAGCTTGTGAGCAGAAGGGTTTGGTGGACCATATATGTATGTTTGCTTCCAACCATCAAACTAAGTACAGGTAATAAAAAAATAATAATAATAATAATTGAAGAAATAAACAAACCCAAAAGGTCCACAATGCGCCAGTCACGGAATTGCCGGAACAGTACACATCTCGCGCGCCACCCACAAACTTTTTTTTAATTATCATTGTTGAATTAATTAATAAAATTGTATTTGTTTTTAAAAAGTAGGTAGTAAGAGCATGGAAACTCGTTCGGCTGTTCATTTTGTTCCTTTCACCAATTCAAAAGTTATTTTGATCAGGGCATGATAGGTAATAATTTAATTTTGTCCTGTTGATACGTCCTTTGAACACATGAAACTTTTCAAAGGAAGGGGTAGTGGGACATTTAATTACAAATAAAAGTGAAAATCCGGGGAAATCGTGCTTCTTTCCGGGCTTCGAAAGTATAATCAGATGAAAATATCAAGTATAAAAGGAGAGTATTTAGTTTCAATCCAGGGTAAAGTACGATTATACCCGGGAAAAACTTGCTTCCGGTTTGAACAATTTGTGCCAATTCACGTGGATCGTAATTGGACAATGAAATTGCTGATGCGATGAATCCTGAGGCATATTCCAGCAGAGAACGGCAACACGGAAGATTTAGTAGATACTATTAATTTATGTATAATTGTAAAGGGTTGAAAAATATCGTTTGAATCAGCCGTCGTATCCCTTGCTAATAGTTCTGTTATAAAATATTGAAATACCAAATATAAATACATTCACTGAAATATATTAAAAGGGCAAAATGTTAGGTCCGTATGCACAAAAAAGTTAGGCCTGGTCTAAGTCAAAATTATAGCTTTGTCCAAAATTGACAGTTATTTAGCTTTTCTTTATAAAGTAATTAGCAAATTTTAAAGATTAAAATGCAAATTTCAAAATAAATGCAAAAAAAAAATTCATATCAATGCAAAGAAAAATGTATTTTCTGGTGGGACAGACTTACACTTAGTGCAGTTCTGACTTTAGATCCGGTCAACTCTTTTGTGCATAGGGATCTTAATGTTTAAAGTAGTAATATAGAGGTCGCTCATTTTATGAAATGTAATGAACATTAGAATATCTTCAATTTCATTGCTATGCATTTCAGGACTCTTCTGTTGAAGGCACGAAAGAGCGAGAATGCCACAATAAATATATTTTAAATTAATGCGTTTTCTGTATAAATTTTTATTTATTTTATCACACACTCGCACACGTGCACACACAACCAAACCACACATGATACACCAAGCAACATACCCACATGCAAAACGCACACACAACATACACCCATGATTGTGTGCGTTGCGTGCTTTTGTGTGTGTGGCGCGAGTGTGTGTGTGTATGTGTGTATGGATACGTGTGTCTAAACACAATTTCCAGGTTATTTGGCACACCCTGTAGTTCCTGTTTTAAACGTATTCTTCAATGAATATTATCTACATGTTTTCTCTTTTGTTCGACAAGTAGCAACCTGCAAATATTTTCTCTATATTAAGAATTATCAATCAATTACCATGAGTGGTAAAATCCCAAGCAATATCTGGCGAGTGAAAGTATAAAAAAAAAAAAAAAAAAAATGCTTCCGGTTTGAACAATTTGTGCCAATTCACGTGGATCGTAATTGGACAATGAAATTGCTGATGCGATGAATCCTGAGGCATATTCCAGCAGAGAACGGCAACACGGAAGATTTAGTAGATACTATTAATTTATGTATAATTGTAAAGGGTTGAAAAATATCGTTTGAATCAGCCGTCGTATCCCTTGCTAATAGTTCTGTTATAAAATATTGAAATACCAAATATAAATACATTCACTGAAATATATTAAAAGGGCAAAATGTTAGGTCCGTATGCACAAAAAAGTTAGGCCTGGTCTAAGTCAAAATTATAGCTTTGTCCAAAATTGACAGTTATTTAGCTTTTCTTTATAAAGTAATTAGCAAATTTTAAAGATTAAAATGCAAATTTCAAAATAAATGCAAAAAAAAAATTCATATCAATGCAAAGAAAAATGTATTTTCTGGTGGGACAGACTTACACTTAGTGCAGTTCTAACTTTAGATCCGGTCAACTCTTTTGTGCATAGGGATCTTAATGTTTAAAGTAGTAATATAGAGGTCGCTCATTTTATGAAATGTAATGAACATTAGAATATCTTCAATTTCATTGCTATGCATTTCAGGACTCTTCTGTTGAAGGCACGAAAGAGCGAGAATGCCACATAAAATAATGCGTTTTCTGTATAATTTTTTATTAATTTTATCACAAACTCGCACACGTGCACACACAACCAAACCACACATGATACACCAAGCAACATACCCACATGCAAAACGCACACACAACATACACCCATGATTGTGTGCGTTGCGTGCTTTTGTGTGTGTGGCGCGAGTGTGTGTGTGTATGTGTGTATGGATACGTGTGTCTAAACACAATTTCCAGGTTATTTGGCACACCCTGTAGTTCCTGTTTTAAACGTATTCTTCAATGAATATTATCTACATGTTTTCTCTTTTGTTCGACAAGTAGCAACCTGCAAATATTTTCTCTATATTAAGAATTATCAATCAATTACCATGAGTGGTAAAATCCCAAGCAATATCTGGCGAGTGAAAGTATCAAAATCCATTGATGCAAAAGACAAATGGGGTTAATGGCATTTTAAATAATCATGTGATAGTTCTGTCTTCTTAGAACTTCGTTGTTGGAATCGAATTGACAAAATTTAATATTATACAAATTCCTATTTGAAGAAATACGGTCATTGGAAAAGTTATGTACTCCTTTAGGTCAAGTGAAATTCCAACCCGCATCAATGATGGTAAAACACAAACATTTAGGTGAAATTATTAGGAATTTCTGTACAAAAAATGGTAAACCCATTACGGCAGAATGCATGCTGAGGCAATGTTATTTTGTTGTATATTAAAAAAAAAAAAAAAAAAAAATATGAAAAACTTTGTGGTGAATATTTGTTAAAAAAATATGGTTATACCAATACATGATCAATAAACATTTAGGTGGATGGGGGGGGGGGGTTCATATAGGGAACGGGAAAATGAAATTCTGCTAGTTTTACGACTGACGATATACTTTTTCCGCTCACTGTCACATTCTTTGTATTTGCAGAATTCTAATTTTATTGCTTATGGCGTATGGACCCGCAGGTGTGGGGGCCGAATTTAAATGTCGGAGGGCAGTGTTTTTGCGGGGAGATGGAGGGGGGAATTCGAAAAAATTTGTGAGCGAGAGAGATAATATGAAACTAAATAAATTTAATTCGTAGTCGAAGAGGTATTTCTTTAACAGGTAGATTTTATTTTTTTCTAGAATAGGAAGATAGTGGGCTTTACATTACATGTCAATAAGCTATCCAAACGTAAATGAACCTACTAACTTGGGGTAGATGCCAGAGTAGGTTAAAGGCGGTAAGAAAAAACAACAAGATAAGACTACAAGAAAACCCCCAATGTTGGACATTTGCAGAAAGATCTGAGTTGCAATTATGTTAAAGTCAAGTATTTACCACTGGAAACTTGATGATTGCCTACATTTAACCAAAGCAGCATACCGATATCCCACTATCTTCAAAGCGAAAAGCTGTTGCAAAACCTGAGAGTGCTACCAACAAGGTCGTGAATTTGACCACATATCAGCTAGAATTCTCAACCACGTACTGCACTGAAGCAAATGTTACATTACTGATCAAGGTATATCAGCGGTCGTTTGAATGCGAGGGCCTCACAACAATGGCTTCAGGCTTAAGTTACACAATATCATGAACAAGGGATACACTGATCCTTCATAATATTGGCCACTATTCCCCCGCCTCGAAGCCCTCGATTTGTTGTCAAAATTCTTGACCCCAAATATGACCCTTCATATATGCAAGATTTTGAGTAAGCATCCACCATTTGTTCGAAACAGCAAGACGGATCGAAACGCCCAATTTCAGGTAAAAGAACAACTGGCAAGGAGCAGTGATGACATACAGGACAACGACGACGAACTACTCTTCCTCCTCCTCAAACTAACTGTTATGACCATCCTAGCGTCTTATAGGCGTCTAAGGTCAGAAATACCTTTCCAAACACTAATAAATGAGCCTTGTGCACAAGTGATCTTAATTGTGTACAGATTCTTATCTTAATTTTAACAGATTTTAATGATTTGTAATTGGTTCAAGGGGAATTTGGTATGTCCAAAAACATTAACAT
This sequence comes from Ophioderma brevispina, assembly GCA_023653785.1. Classification (NCBI taxonomy): domain Eukaryota; kingdom Metazoa; phylum Echinodermata; class Ophiuroidea; order Amphilepidida; family Ophiodermatidae; genus Ophioderma; species Ophioderma brevispina. The sequence continues at coordinate 24,307 of JAMKCH010052295.1, forward strand.
AAATAAAAATTACACCAATTACACACAATTTATATGAAGGATACTTAAGGTTCAAAAGAGGCGTGCAGTCAACGATTGCTATTGTCCTCGCAGACGAAAAGGACTCCAAAATGACAGCCGCACAGTTCATACCAAAAAATCAGGGGTAAAATTTCAAGGGAATCTTCTCAGTCCTGAAGGTAATCTTGTCCAGCAGTTCAAGACGTCGGGGCTTACCTCGACGACAAATGGTTTCACAATAATAATATCCAGGTAATATACCACCAATCAGTCTGTCGCTATGTCCTCATATAGGACCACATATTGAATCCCTTTTTGATTTCCGAAAACTGAAGCTATTTGGCTTAAAAAGACGACAGCAGACAATTTAGCTATCAAGCTCCGGCGGCATCCAAAATATGAAATCCTGGCCATAGATGTAGAACTCAAATCTACCATGATTGTAGAGTTAAAAATAGCTATAATTATACTGTATAGCTCCAGAGCTATAGTTCAGCTCCTGATTTCAACTGCCGGCATCGAGTCCTTCCAGTGATAGTATTGAACTACTCACAGATAGATTCCCCTTTCTAACAAATAATCATTAAATCATTCTCATGCATTAAACATAACCTTACACTAGCTGAATTCATCACCCGAATTTACAAAACTCCTTATTATATAATTGGTGGGGAATTCCCAGGTTTCTGCAATGTTTTTGATCTCAAAAAATAAAACAAGTTTCTAAGTTTAGCATCCTTGGGGAATTCCCAACTTCCCCTATTGTGCAAGCTAAACAGGTGCACTTAGCATAAACAACTCTTAAGGAATCCCCTTTTCTCTCTAATTATAGTAAACAAAGTGCTTCCCGTGAGAAATCTTTCTAAATAAAAATTGAGAAATGAATATTTTCTAAAAAGTTTAATCAGAAAAATGGACGCCATATAACAACAAACCTCGACCTCGTCCTCGCCGCCGCCGCCGTCGTCGTCACCGCCGCACGCCGCTGCCCTACACCACCATACATCCACCACAACCACCACCACCATCATATTTAGTATGCGTTAGACTGGCATTTACTATCAAGGCAATCAAAACGATGCCCTTATGCGTTTGGGTGCAACACCGTTGTATCTGCCATATTGGTATTTTGCAGAAAAGGACGTCGAATTCAATTTTTTGGTTGTTTTTACACAGTCTTATTTCTTTCAAAAATGTTTTACTTGATTTGAGTGGCTCTATAGCTGAATGTTGTGTTTTTACATGTTTCTCTCAAAATCAATTTGAATAACTTAAAAAAAAAAATCTCACCAAAAATACCAGTTATGACATGTTGCACTCACATTACGAAATGCCTTGGCGCCATAATATTGATTCGTTTCATAATTTCAAATGGCAGCTAGGGGAAAGCTCAGACTTGGTTAGCATGTAACAAGCTATGAAGAATGTAAAGCATATTACACCATTTTTTGAAGAGCACCCCCAAATTTTTCAAAAATGAGATTTTTACACGGTGCATTGGTAAATGGCTAGTAATATACCTGTGAATGTTTTAAGTCGAAAATGTCGTGTGTCACAAACGAAGGATTTTGTAAGTAGAATAATGATTATCGGGGATCCCAATAATTAATTTCAACGGCTGCTGCAAACGGCCTTCCACTGTGGAAATAAACCGGGAAGTAGCGCCATGGACGTGTCTAGCTCATCCATTAGTAATGGTTCGGGCAAGTCAAGTTAGAGGGTATTTCTCGAGGTGGCCTATATTTCATTCATGGACGGGACATTAAACGAGCATTTCCAGCTCATGCCGTTAAGTCCAATCTGGGATCCCAATTCTAATACAAACTCGCTTGTTTTTATCGATAAATACGATTTCTTAGCATTCTCGTTCCCAGGTATGTTGCCCTAGACCCAATTACCAAACGGCGTAACTGTGCCAAAATATCAACTTTGAAAATGGGGGCGCTCTTCAAAAAATGTGCCAGTATGCTAACCAAAATCAAGGGCTTCAGGCTTGCAAGGAAAGTAGTCTACTTAAGGATCGAGAATGACCCATAACAAGAAAACTAAGGACAGATGCAATGGATACTACGCCCAACTTTTGTAAGAGTATTTAACAACAGGACTGAAGATCATGCTACAAAAAGATAGTTATCGCGCTATGCCACCTGTCAAGGTCGCCGGCCATTGTTTTCAAAAAAATTAGACCCAAATAGTCTAGGGTTCAGACCAGTGTGACGAAAAACCTTGAGCATTTTCGAGAGAAACGCACAAATTCAAATTGGCCACCAAAACGCTTTAAAACCTCATCTGTTGATTACTCAAAAGTTTTAATTTTTGCCTGTCAGTCAACTACCTAAATAAGCGATTACTATGGCCTCCAACAACACCATCATCCGATATCCATTCTACTTTTGACCGTAGATTGCGTTAACTGGTATATATAATGCTTTAAGAAATCCATATGTTAAGGAAACCATTCTGATCTAGCTTTCCAATAATTTGATTAATCAATCAAAAAAACCATTCAAAATGCAAAAAATGGCAAATGAATTACTACATATAGCCAAGAGTGTTAATGTTTGTATATATCACTATAACTCATTCTGAGCAGTTTAGCCATGTTAGATATCAGGAGGAATAGTTCATTTGTAGAAACACCAGCTGCTGTCACCTTTGGAGCACTTTTATCCATTTTAAAGATAACACTTCCTGGTATCGGTGTATATCCCCTCTACTGTGAAGGTAACTTGTAGGGAAAATTTCACCTTATGTCAGTATCGCTTTGTCTAGATTAGTGTGTTTGAGGTCTCTGGGCTTTGGACCAGCCTTTCGGGCTAACCCTGGCTTGTTAGCTCTCAACCATTTTCCTTCATCAGAGCATATTGCTGGTAGTTGCTTGTCGCTCCATCTTCTGAATCCTTTGAGCTTCTGCTGACCAAGATACATATAGCTTATTGGCCATAGCTCGCTCTGAGCGCAATTTTGGTTGCTGTACCAGTTTTCATTATTCTTTCCTCTTTCCTTTAGGAATGCTCAAGGATGCCAGGCATTTGTTGACTGATGTATTTTGGCAGAAACATCTGCTTCCTACTTCTATTGGAAGTAGTAAGTAGACCATCCTCTTTTTTCACAGTCATAGAGCCCTAGATTTGGTATTTTTCACTCTTTCTAGCAATTATTATGCTTGGATAGGTTCTCTTCCAGGATATCGCCGTCTTTGTTTTGTTAGAAAAGATGTTGATATCTGGGTTCTCTTACTGTCTCAGTGATTTCTGGAGTGAAAACCCATTTGTTTGTGTTCTCATCCATCAGTATATCCAGTCTGAGAAAATATCATTGAATTGCGTTTGTTTTGTTTTTGATGTGGAACGAACAGCAGCTCTGTCGTCCAGACATACAAAAGTTTCTTCCAGGAGGTGGCGACCTTCATGAGAGACTCCCATTCACCATGCCCTTGTTTCGCACCTACTTAAGGTAGACCACAATGTCTTCTCATCTACAATCATTTACTAGTCCGGTGAGGCATTCCTTTCTTTATCTTCCTGTCTTTGATCAGCTTTTGATTTTTTTGTAACCAAGATCGGCTCTGTCCGTCTGACCTCTAGCCATTTCCTTATAATTAATATATACAAATATTAACTGACTATGAGTGTGATGGTAACAATATGATCACGAGGGCAAGATGGCTGGAACAATCCGTCTTTCACCGATTGATCATAAATTTTTACCATCACACGAATAAAAGGCAGTTAATATTTGTGTTTATATAACTCATACAATAGATCTGTCATTAATAATTTAATAGCATATCTCACCTAGGCTTGATTCTACAGTACAGGGCCTAGGCTATGAAAGAATGACAAGTTCTATGATTTTTCAAGAACGCAAAAGCGTACTTACCTTTTGTAGACCATAAACGAGGTGATATTTCCAGGCATTCAAAGTAAGAGTTCAAAGTTCAAAGAATCAAAGTTCCAGAATTCCAGTTTAATTCAAATCCGATTATAAAATTTCAACAGAACATTAACAGCCAACATCAATCTTTCGTTCTCCTACAGTAATAAGTTCAAAAGCAGCCTCAAATAAGTCCAAAGTTATAAGGCAACGCATAATCCAGTTAATAATCTGCCCAGGGTTTGATTGACATCAACTATATGTTGTGCATATGCACAACACAATTGTGACCATTGAACGTCGCGGCTCTGGTGGATTTAACACCAAATTTAAATCTCTGGCCAACAATGGGTGGTGAATTGGTAAGGTCACGTAATGATCTCATCTTGCTGTGAAAGTGTCATCGATCTCCATCAGGTTGGACATCAGGTATGCCTGCAGGAAGTTTCCTGATTGCCGTAGACTCAGTAGGCCTAGGCTTAGTGGTGGCGGTGCTTGGTCCTGGAATATCCGTTGAAGGTTTAGGGCTACTCACTGTGCTAAGCGACGGCATTACTTTGCGGGCTATAGCTCCGGACAATCTCACGGCATTTTACCATCACTATCACTTCACACTTCATCGTTTATTATTAAATGCTTTATACTCTGCTCACTATGATGCCCACTCACGACATAATGTTTCCACGATTTCTCAAACCACTTCTGTCCAGTAGGGTGACACAGGTCGCGCGCAAATAATGGTTGGTGTATACTCTGTCCAGCTCGAGTATGAAGTAGCGACGTCGGGCGTGTATTTATCGCACCGACTTTCAGCGCTCGCTAGGCAAAACAAATAAGCCGCGCTGCAACTGAAGGCGTCACTTGGTATACAGCAGCGCGTCGTCACTTTCATACTTCAACAAGACAAAAGTATCGATCTTAAAACATCCTGCGCTGGTAGAAATAACTTTCATTTTCTTGGCGAGGGTATTCTGGCCAACTGGCTGGCCCATTGCAATACCACGGCTCATCTTCTGTTGGTGCTTTTTCCTTGGTGTGTGCCAAAAAGCTTGACAACTGATGCAACTTTGGAGCTGTATTCAGAAATGATTGACTGGACATTGTTTCACCTCGAACTGCAACATCCTATCCTCCCACTGCTTCTTCATCGTCGTCCTCGCGATTATTCTTGGTCATTTGAATCCGGCGCTTTTATGTACGTTATCCCTCGCGTCCCCTTCTACACCTAACATCTTCTGTCGTCATTGAACGCCGATTTTCTAGCCCGCGATTGCATAAAAAACATCATAATGTCAATGAACACTTTGTTCTGCAATCCTCATGAGTATCCATGTTTCAGTCAAGGAGAATCCCTTGGATTAGAGAAAAATTCTGGCGCTGTGAGCTGGCATCTGTGCTTTCACACTACCAACCTTCCTTCTTCAACTTAAAACTAAACTCTGCCTGAAGACTTTTAGCCACTTTTTTCTTGAAGTCTTGTGTCTTTAACCAAATCCCAACCATGAATATCTTGAAAGTGGCGTTTGCAGTCTGAATCTTATACCTTGCATTGATTTCTTCGAATACAACGTTCCGTCATTTTGCGAAGCCCCGCGTAGAATTTGCTCAAGTACGCAATCCAGATCACCAGCAAAACCGAATATAGGCCTCTACATTTATCCAGGCTGCTCCCCTTGGCCTACAGCATAGTCTGACAGAAAATCTTGACAGCGTATTTAATTTGACTCTTTTGTGTTTTTTGAATCGCGTCCTCGTCAATTAATCCACAAGATCTATTCAGTTACAGCGCCAATCGAGGAGTTGCTTCAATGGACGCCATGTTAGCGTCTGCAAGGAAACTTTTTCATCATCGTAGTCACTGCTTCGGATTGGCACAGTTTCATACATTGCTATAGCGGTGTACAGTCGTAGCGAACGGGTGATGAAAGTACGAAATTACGTGCTAACAACCTTTTCATCATACTTCGTTTTGTCGCTTCATCTGTACCACGCAATGGCATGTTAACGTAATCGTGCGGTGGCAAATAGAGCAAGAGTAAACTATCAACGCGTTATAGTTATTTTGGTAGACCATTGAGAATGATGGTAACTCTAATGAATAGTCACGGTGGCACCAAATAAAACCAATAATGACTAGACTCTCTGTAATGAGTTATATAATAAACATAATAACATAATATGCCCCTCTCTATCTACGGCCGCAACCGAGATACTGTTTCACATCAGACTTCAAGATACAAAGAGAAATTGCTGGATCCGATCACAGCAGGAGTTACTGATATTACCGACTGCATTTGATTGCCAAACATAGATGGGCAGGCACGTTGCAGAATGCAGGATAGCAGGTGACCATCAGAGTGACAGTGTGGACCCCCAAGGATGACCAGAAACCAGCCGTCCAAAAAACCGCGATGGAGAGACGACATGACAAAACAACTTGGTTCCAACTTGGACAAGAATGGCAAAGATAGAGATTTGTGGAAACATTCTAGGGAGGGGTCCCTCCATCGTGAGTGATCCAAGCCCTGGATATGGGATATGGATATGTAGCGCCATAATGTGCCCCTGTTTGTCATTAAGTTGGGGATGTCAGATGGCTCCTGCTGGATGTCTCGAGCAAATCACATCACATGTAGTTGAAGGGGCGACGACCCCTTTTTAGGCATGTAACTTCCAACATGTGACACCTGAGACTACTTGATCAATCGCACGATGACAGTGACCGGCAAATCGTGCACGGCGTTTGGCAACAGAAGATGAAATTGGAGGGATATCTCCATATATCTGTGCTTTGGTCTTGTGCTCACGCCAGGATATGATTTGTACTCGCATAAGAAGCTTGGTGTAGGTGCCATCCAGTCTGTCCTGTAGCTCTTTCTTCATGGTCCAGGTCTCAGATCCATATAACAGGATACTCTCTACACAGGCTCTAAAGAATTTCAGCTTGGTTGAATTGGAGATACCAGATTGCCATAAGTGGTGTAGTTTATTGCAGGCATTCCAAGCTTGTCCTTTGCGTGACAGGACGTCTTTCTGAAGTCTTTAGGAATGGCATCCTAGATGGGCACCTAAGATGGCTGTAAATGTCAGTCAGTAACGGTCAGTAATTCATTCACGCTGTAGGCTAAAGATATATTTTTAGGGTTTTTTAGTTTGATTATCACTTCCAAAAATCCCAGTAAAGCTATCTTAAGTGTCATTGAGTCGTTATTCATCAAATATCCTAATACGGATACCAATGGATGCATAAAACCTACGAAAAACAAAGAGACGCGTATCTCTGCACTATTAGTGAGCTGATTTTTCGAACCTTTGTAACTACCATTTCCAGCCATATTGGAAACCCATCTTGGTTGACATCTAACATGATTGTATCGGTTACTCTGATTACCTAATTATATGTAAAATGATCTGATTGGCTAGTATATAGTACAGAGATATGCACATCAATTATAGCCATCTTACAGTATCGGAAGCCATCTTGGAGATGCTATAATGAAGGGATTTATAATCACATTTTTGAAAAATATTTCTTATGGTTTTAGTTAATTTCTTGACTGCCAAAACACCAGGATAGATACCAAATTACCAAACTGAACATAACCCTATCCCAATTTACACTTCTTCTCGAGTAATTGTACCTACTCCAACCACACGGAAAGTGAATCATTCCAACTTGCGTTATATCACCTTCGGTAAATCAACCGCACAATACCAAAACCAACAAGACTGAACATAACTCTAACGCTATCGCAATCTATATTTCTCCCAGAGTAACTGTATCAAACTCATACGTCCCACCGCAAAGTGAATCATTCTAACTTGCATTTATCTCTGTACCTTGCTAAATAAACATATCAAGTTCCGCATCAACCCTCTTCGTATCAAAGTCATAGTCCATCCCAGTGAGCCATCTAAGAGAAATCATCATAACTGTTCATGGAGTAGAAAAGCTCTTCGGATCATAAAACTATCTTACCCTAATGATGACAAATTCCAATATTGAGAACCCTTTCATCCTAGTTTTAATAAAAGGGCCTTCATTTTGTTCATGTAAAATGCGATATCAATATCACCTACAATGTCTCAAATACGTTTAATTGCAAAATCAACTAGAGCGCAGTTTCATTATTGAGTCCTTGTTTGATGATCTGTAACAGACATCTGAAATAATATTGAAGGTTTCTTCTGTTATAATACTACATGACAGATAAATAGACATGGTTGGGGGTGTCTGTGAATACATTTGACCACAGGGAAGATCACCCAAAAAAAAGGAGAAAAAATGGTAATAACTGAAACTTCCTGGATTGAATTGTTCTTACCTCCAAGTAAAACCTATCCTGGTTGGCCACTGGTGTCTCGGCCTGAAGCTCAGTTACAATTTTTGGATGTTCTTGCAGGTACCCTTCCAAAGTCCATCCCAACACTGAAAGTATTATCTTAGGTGTATTAATAATATTCTTGCCTTATTGAAAAAAATCTCCTTTACACCACATTGTGAGTTTTTGAATATGTCTGGCCTTAAGCACTGATTACAGAGCAACACGTGTCACGTGAACCTTGATAATCATCTCTTCTTGATCATATTCTGTAGTCATAATGGACAAATCTGTCATCTGGTGTTGTTCTGTTGGATTAAGTGATCACTCCCTTGTTTTTCCACTTTTTATAAGAAAACGACAGATTGAAGGTGGGCAATTATAGACCTGTTGGTATTCTCAGCGCCTTTTCTAAAATTCTTGAAAAAGCCGTATCCGGTGCAATTAGAGAAATACTTATCAGATAATGATATTTTATCCAACCATCAATCTGGTTTCCGATCAAACTTTTCTACTAACACTTGCCTAATACACTTAATGGATCAAATTAAAACCAAAAATCCAAGGGCCTATATAACTGGTATGATTAGTTAGACCTCAAAAGGCATTTGATACGGTGATGAACCATTCCATCATCTGTGAAAAATTAAGAGCTATGGGCATAGGGTCAGTAGATTGGTTTATATGTACTTATTAATAGAAAACAACTTGTAAATGTTAATGGTTGTTTGTCGATCTTGGATGTTCATGCAGAGTTTCTCAGGGCAGCATCCTTGGTCCCTTACTTTTCTATGTTATATCAATGATATGTACATTAGCATCAGCCTGAGTTCTGTAAGCTGGTCAGTATGCAGAAGAAGACAGTGCCATCTTGTTTTCTCATCATAGTGACATGACTATATATCTCATGTTTTTGGGTTTTTTCTTGTACTTCTTGCCAACAGTGGTTAGTGGATATAGACGCACAACCTGACCTGGGCAAGACTGAGTGTATACTTTGGTTCTAAACATAGGCTCAGTAAAATTGGTAATTGTAAAATTGTATGCAATGGACATGTCCATTGAGGCTGTTGACTCAGGTAAGGGAGCGGTTCAATTATTTATGCGGGGGGGGGGGGGGAATTTCAACTTTTTTTCGGCAAAAATTTCGCGATCCCCCTTCGCTTCGTTCAAAAATTCCACGTTCCTCCCTTGATCATGCTGATGATGTACCATTTAAAGTTCATGTTCACCCCTTTCGCGTTGATGAAAAATTTCACGTTCCCCCCTCCTCTTACTCAAAATTTTTCGGGTTTCAACCTCAAATCCCTCCATTTCCCCCCTGGCGTAAATAATGGACCCTCCCTAAGTGGTTATTGATCTGAAAGTACATGTCTGGTGAATATGCAATGAAGTTGGTAAAAAAAGTCCATAGTTACGGTGATTAACAATTTCTCTACAAACAACGCAGTTGCTTATAGAGACACTGGACATTTGAAAAAAGTGCGCCCTCAAGATTTTTCAAAATCGATATTTTTGCATGGTTGCTAAGGCTTGTATATACAAAAGCCCTTACCCGAAATGATTAAGACCAAATCAGCTCCCTATGGGTAAACAGAAAGATCTTATATTTAACGTCGCCGGCGAATTTAAATTCAGCAGAAGACAGCAAATGGCGTTTAACACAAGAACACGCACGCCGTACACGTATGCTTGTTTCACACGCTATGCACACTGTTTGATCGGTCTAAAAACCTGGTGGTTTTAATTATTCAGTGAGTACGACGTCAAAATTTCATTGTAATATACATTTGTTGATTAAAGTTATGGAAATTAAAAATTGGCCTACAAATTACCTGGATGTCTTTATTCCTCATATTCAATTGGTACATCTGTTTTGGGGTATGCTATTTTTGTGTAAAATATATCTCTGTTCTTCCCAATGGCCTAGACTATCATGAGAGCAATTGAAGACATTTCATATTTTGTGAAAATGTGTCAAGCAGTCGCGCTGAAATCAAGGGGGCACTGACGCAAATTATATTTCAGTCCTAATTTCAACTGTAATTTTGCTATGCCTCCTGGTATGGTATTCTGGTCCTGTCAGTAAAAAAATCCAACCTCACAGCTTCAAAACAACTCTAAAAGATCATCAAAAGTTATGCGCCCAGAAGTCACAATTTAACCAGAAGGAATTGTCAAGCATGTTATCGCAAATGAAAACGGGGCTAACCCCCCGTATCTTCGTCTCAGCCATGTTCATAAACTGTTGAACTCCTGTGCTGCTCCTTTTTAACACTTTGAGCGTTTCACACAGTTTCATCAATATATATATAACACTAGAGGGTGTCGTTTTAATTTCAGAGTTCCATTAGTCCCGAGTTCAATTTTTGATTGATTATAGGGGTTTCATGTTTTGCTTTAACACTTAACTGCATAAGGGGGGGTCCTAGGGACCCATTTTTTGTTTTCGGCCGGCGTTTTTTTAACGCTGCAATATATTTGGTTTATATTTTTTATATTTGTCTAACTTTTTAGTTTGCGCTTATGCAATGGTGCAAAAAAATTCAAATCCATCGCGTCGTTTTTGCGTTAATTAGCATGGGTCCCTAGGAGCCCCCCCCCCCTTATACACTAACGGAAGTGCCCATGACAAAAATTAAAAATCTTAATAGAGTTACTGCGATTCTGATTTTCATAATGCATACACCTAGTGACATAAACAAAGTAAATAATTAATCAAAAAATTCTTGGAACGTATAGTAGGCCATTGGTGTCATAATATTTTATATACATCGTAGAGCGGTTTACTGTAGGAACCTATGGTAAATTATACAAGTAAACCTAAAAAATATAAAATGGCACGAGACATTTCTATTTGTGCTTAATATGTTTAAAATAGTTCATCCTTCACACCAATTAAAGCAATCAGCAAAAGTCTAGGTGAATCAGTGACGTAGAAAATGCAGAAACGGATTAGTGTCTTTTTCGCACATTTTGACGCAAAATTAAAATCAATGTTTTGCCCCTAGTTTTCTTACTGCACAATTTTTTCAGTTTTTATTTCTTAATTGTTGATGTCTTTGAATCCTTCTAACATATGGTGGATTTCATCTAAAAATTCATTTGGGAAAGTGGTTATATAATGAATGGGGCCCTTGGAGCCCCCCCCCCCCCCCCCATGCAACTAACGGAAGTGCAAACCCTTATGCAGTTAAGTGTTAATATGTATAGTGTATTTAAATATTGTTTAATTTCTAATGATTGACAACTGTTTATATTTGCTGTCATTTTTACACCTAACCATTATGTTAATACTTAAAATAGTTTTATATAGTGTTTATTATGTTTACTTTGGGTCCCAATGGAAACAATCTCCGATATTATTTTAATTAGAAAATTCCTTCTTTTGCGACAAAGACAGTTTTGAGCTTTACCATCCACAGTTATTGCTTACTAATCAATTACCAATGCAACTGTGCAAAAACCTCAAAATATCTGGAAAATTGGGGGCACTTTAAAAAAAAATGTGCCGTTATTGCTTTAAGTGGGTGTCTTGCAAGAAAATATATTGAGGCCATATACAAACACATACTTAATGCAATCGAATCCACATACCTAAAGAATCATTAGAAATTTGAATAATCTTTAATTTGCACTAAAATCGAAAGCTAGCTTCTTTATTTTTGTTGCAGTTAATTTCACTTGCAATTTCACAAAGGAATATGTCACTGCTACCATTCACTAGGGCAATGACATCAAAATACATTATTGATTTGAGCAGAGTGGGACTAGAGAATGAATGGAAATCACTGAACCAGTTAGATCAATGGCACAAAGTCAATAATCCTGACCAAGCTTTGTTGGTGAAAATTTACTAGCATCAAAATATTTAGCCCAGGTTAGTTAAACTCTTGATGAAATTTCTGATTTTGGTTGAAAATTTAAACTTTTAATGATTTTTAGGATGTGGATATGATTGCATAAAGCATGTGCTTGTATATATGGCCTCAATATATATTACTTTTTGTGAGACCTCCACATTAACCAACTTGCTGATCTCCATATGGGGTCTCCACATTATTACGAAGGACCCTTTTCTGCAGACTGTTATGAAACAAAGGGATCTTTGTTCCGAAGGGTCATTATTCCGAATTTTACACATGAATGTTAATCCCTTAGGGTCACTTTTCTAAATTTAGCATAAAGATACTTCTAAAGTTATGATAATGTTCATAATTAATAGGTTATATAAGGTAATTATTCAAAATTTGATGAAGAGGTATGGTACAGTCAGCTAGGGTTGGGCTAGGCTAGCCTAGAACCAAAGGTGGTAAGCTTAATCAATTCGGCAAAATGCCCCTAGAAACAAGGACCCTTCAGAATAATTGATGGGCACCGTCCCTTTAGCAAGGGGGTTAGCAGTCTGTGTCCTTAATCTGATTTTCAGGCCACAATGCTAACTGCCTGTACAAAGAAACTGCTCTTATGAGAGTTTGCACCAAGGAGGGAAGCCATTCAAAACCATCGTCCGTGCTGGGCGCTGACATTTGAATATTGCAAGGAATAATGATTAGTTTGGGGGCTTGTATACACACATAATGTCAATTCGATACAAACAATACGCCAAAATATCAGTTGTTGGCTGGTGGGTGCTATTGGGTGGTTAAATTTTGTCCACCCATGCCACACAACGAAATGAAATGACACGTCAGTCGTCTTGATTTAAAGAAAACCGCCTCAATGAATAAATTTTGCACCTAAAGCGCGCATTGCATTATGAGAAAAAGAATCTGATGCACATGTTAATCCTGGTGCACTTATTACACTGGCCACCTCTAACACAGACATCAATTTGTATCACTACCGATTAGGTATATGCAAAGCGGCCCCACAGTATGTGGAAGAAGCGGAGGCAGCCATTGCTTTCTATTGTTGGACTCTGTTTTCTTTGTGGTCGGCAAAACATGCGCGAGACGTGAATTTCTAAAATTACGTAACGTTTTGCCTCTCCATCCGATATAGGAACCTCTTTGGGTCTTCCACTTTCGGATTAGCGGCCAATCTTGCCAGGCAATGCCAAAGTCCATTCCAAAGTTCTGGCTGACTTTCTAAATCTAAAGAACACGCATGTTGATATTATGCATAAACGATGGGTCCACTTTGAATAGAACAAGTACTGTGAGGTCGGGTATTAAACTTGATCTGAATGAGAAGACTACGGGAATAAACACCTTTTGTTAGAGGATAGGCATGAATGAGGTGAAAGACCTATATGGAAAGCACTTGAACTGATGCTTAAAGGTGTTGTTTCCGTTCATGATTGTTGTACCGTGTTTTTTTTCACAAGATATGATGAGCTTGACACTTGCACACACTTACCACCAAGTATCGTGGCAAACAATCTTGCGGTTTTGATAGAACCAATAATGCACATTCCAATGCATTATTACATACTGTGCTAATATTGATGGTAACCATAAAAACAAACATTCTTTGTCAGTCTCTTGAAAATGAAATGTGATTTGAAGCTGAAATCAGGATGAAAATGAGAAACACGGCCTTTCTCTGATATCAAAATCCGGGTAAATCAGGGGTCCCAAAGGCAATCGGAACAATGCCTCTAACAATAAATGCCATCGTATCGTGTAGAGCATTAATTCAATGTCCGAAATATCAGGAAATGGGGAAAGCATTCAAAATGTTGTATACTACATATAAACAAGGATTATTTTAATCATCATGCATATACATTGAGAAAACAGTCAATTTTAAACAATGAGATCAAATGTATCCTTATGACCTTTGATCTTGATCCCTGAACACCCATTACCAAGATACATGAATCACTCTTGGCAAAAGTTTCCACACTGGGCTCAAATCTGAGGAAGTTCCCACACTGAGATTGATGTCATCTTTCTGGACTGGAGCAAGGCTTTTGATAAGTTAGTCAACCAATTCTCCTGTCTAAACTTCACCAATATGGCATCTGCGGGCCACTGTGGCATTGGATTCATCTTTCCTTTTAGACCGGTTTCAGTGCGTGCATTTTCGCGGTGCCTCTTCAGGGTGGGTTGATGGTAAATCGGGGTCCCTCAGGGTTATGTGCTCGGTCCTCTTCTATTTGACTTATTGGTTTTAGATATGCCAACTTACATTCAATCTTCATCTCCCGCAGTATGCTGATGACCCCCTTTCATACGGCCCCTTCGTTCGTCCAATGATGTCAACCATCATTCAAAATGATTGTCAATAATATTGTCCAATGTGTCAATCCAAACAAAATTCGAACTCAACCAGGACAAGTGTAAAGTAATGCGGGGTTATCAAGAAGAACTTGTGCTGGGCGCGTGGATCCCACTTATAAAATTCTCAATTCACCTCTGGGTGGTGTTCACAGTCACAAGTACTTAGTCTCTCATCAGTCTAATTTAAAATGGGGTGATCATGTAAACAATGTCACTTCTCGCGCCCTCTAGGCTCCTCGGTTTTTATGGCAGGATTGTTCCGCTGCAATGATCCAAAAATTCTTGTCAGATTTCATACTACACTGTGTCGTCCAATTCTCTGAATACGGCGTTCCTTCTGGGTTACAAAATCAAAACTGTCACATTAATTCTTTGGAAAAAAAATCAAAAAACGGCTGGCCCGTAGTTGCATTACAGCACCAAGGGGTGACTTCAGTATTGTGAGCACCTTCAGCAGCTAGACCTCCTATCAATGAGATTGATGCGTTTTACATATCTGGACTATCGCCTTTGTGAGCAAATGGCGCATGGCAAGTATAACATTGATCCTTTTCAATTTATCTCTGTCAACTATCGCACATGGCAGAACTCTTGTTTTCTCATAACTTTGCCCGTGATGAGTACATTTAAATTTACCGTTTTAATCGTTTCCTGCTTTCTTTGATCAACTTCCCTGCCGAATTCGATCAACTTGTTCAAACCTCCCCAGGTTTTTCTTTGGCTAAAGTTGCACTTTAAAAAATCTTAGTTGGCTTCAATGATTTTTGGGTAATTTTTGTTTTGTTTATAGGTGTGTGCATCTGTGTGGTATTAGTTAAACGTTATCAGTTTGAGTCAGCTCGTGTGTAGTGGGGATTACGTGTTTGATATTTCTTTTGTGTGAACGTGTGTTCGAGTGTGAGTGGATGGGTTTTGTGGATGTAGGTGTGTTTAAGGGGGGTGGAAGTAGAGGATACTTTTGGGCATGGTTAATTGCTTAGAATCAAGTTGCATGGCCCAGTACATTCTCTTCCCTCTACATGTCTAACCTTTAAGCTTGTTGCTGTTTTGAGTGCACGTATAGGTTAGGATACTTTGAAGTGGTTTTTTATTAATACGCTGTTTGGTCCTCCTGCAGGGTGCACTCGGTCCTATTTTGTTTTTGGTTATTGTCGTTGTGGGAAGAGATGCATTGTGACCATCCTTATATGATCAAGTTGATAGTGCAATACTTTTTTATGAGTGTTATATATACAAGTGTTATGACCATCCTCCTTCATGTGGATGTTTTATATTTGATCGTGCAATTCAGTACTTGTTATAATTTTTGTTTATGTATGTTTTAATCTGGCAAATAAAATGAAATGAAATCATTGACCCTCTCTTGCAAATATACTACCCTTTCTGGGGAAGAAGAGTTTTTAAACAATGACCTTAAGACCCCTCTGAAACATCTGGTGTCCCACCTGCTCAAACTTTCTGACACAAAGTTTGATTAAAATCCATCAACTCAAGACCCAAACAAATACTGCTAGTTAAAATTTGCAAGATCCCCATGGCGGGCAAATGAGCTCATTAATAGGCAAACAAAAAATAACGATGACACAGAACAGGTATTACTTGCATGCACCACTACCCACATACCAAGTCATGTAAAATTTGGACATTGGGATCTGGAAGAAGTTCACATTTTTTAGTTACCCTAACCAAGTTCACGTAACCAAACAACCTAAGTTAGGAAACTGGGGTCAAAGGTCACATAGATTTGATTAGAGGTCTATGTGTGCACACCCCTATTAGCCTTGGCCAGTGGTTCCTGTGACCAAGTATGAAGATAAAATGGCAAAGCATACAAGAATAACAACACATACCAGTCAACCTAACAAAAATAGAACACCACACGCACAGAAGGAATCTGTCGCAATAAATAATATATACACTGCGGAGTGTCATCTGCCGTCGTGGTTGTGAATGGGGCCAAGGTCACATGAGGTGAGGTCACCAAGGTCACCCCACCCCGCCCCCTCGTCTCCACCAAGTTACATCATCGTAGCCCTTACTGAACTCATACGGCATACAATATATCAAGAAGTAACATTTTCACCAACCAAAACAATGAAATCAGCACAATTCTTATTTAAATATCATGTCACCTTTTATTTACACCGACATGTTCATACATGGTTGGTTTTTACATGTACATAAACATACAAATACAACATAAAAATTTCCCCAAAAATTGGAACAACTTTTCCACTCCCATAATATATCATTTATTTTGCTCCTTCAAAAGCAAGCCAACAATAGCCAAACAGGGATAAAGCATTATTCATCATCTTCATCATATATTATTTCCATCAAAATACAAACTAACTACAATTTAAAAATTTCAATTCCAAGTTGAGCATGGGCATTTTAAAGTTACACAACTTCTTATTGTTGTAACAGGGCACGCTGCATGTGTATCACATTAAAGGCACTATCAGTGATTTGCTAAATGAGAAAATCAAAAAAATCATCAAAAATCAGATTTTTGCATGTCTGTAACTAGAATAGGTGTTCTGACATACCCTGCAAGTGATAAGACCACAGGCAACCTAATAAGGACAATATCGGGTATTTTAGTCATTACTGTCCGTACGGACACTTACTACAACACGTAACTGAATGGAGATTCATATCTTTGAAAACTGCTGTTTTTCGACTTTTCTGTCCACATTTCAGTTGCAAAAATAACCTATGAGGATTCTTTAAACATATACTTCACTCTTAAGCTATTCCTGCAAATTTCAAATATTTTTACTCTTTCGAGTGAATCACTGATAGTGTCTTTATTGTTAAAGGTGCTTGTTCCGATCGTTTTTGGGACCCCCCCAATTTAAACGGAATTAGTATCAATTTTGATATCAGGTGAAAGGCCCTATTTTTCTCATTGTTGTCCAGAAATTTCAGCTTTCAAATCCATTTTTTTCTCAAGATACAGATAAAAACTACCGTTTTAGTGGTTAACCATCAATATTAGCACAGTAGTGAATAGGGCGTTGCAATATGCAATATCGCGTCTAGCATCAAACGCAAGTTTGTTTCCCATGGTACTTGATGGTTCATTGTGTCAAGTGTCAGGTTCTCCTATCAGTGAGAACACACACAGACAAAAATACGGAACAAGCACCTTTAATCTCTCTAATTCCATAACAGGCAAATGCCTGACTCTTAAGGGATTTATTGGTATGAATCTATCGCACATATATTATTAGTTCTCCCCTGTTGTTCACGCAATATGGAAAAATACCTATGGTTGGGTGCCGTATCACAAGAGGCCGTAGGCCGAATGTTGATACGGCACCCAACCAATGTATTTTCCGTATTGCGTAGAACAAACAGGGGATAACAAATTTATCATTTAGTAGACATAAATATTGAAGTGATAAGCCTATTTAAGTAGATCAGATCTAAATCTGGAATAGCACAGTCAGAGTTAGATCATGTCATGGCCAAGCACTTTTGTTTTCAAAATAAATTAAAAACAGGTTCAGTAGGCCTAGACCACAGGCCTCTGACCTAGTCTAGGCCTATCTCTGGTATCTATGGAGGCCTACAAAGTACAATCAACAACAACATAAACTAAGTCATTGTAGACCAGCTTTCCCAATGCCCAACAAGGCAGTCCTAGACCAGCCTGTCATGTTCACAGTACAGAGGCAGTGCACAATAGTTGAATTCTGCAGAGTATGCCTGACCACTGCACTGTAGACAGGGGAAACATTTAACTCACCTCTTTGAAAGACATCCTGGCAGTAGCCACCATTTCTCTAAAACACAGGGGAATGAATAAATTACTCTATCAATGTGTTTTGCATTGCACAATCACACAGCAGCAGTGTGTTGCAAAAAGGGCCATGTTGGATTGTACTTCTCAGAGGGGGCTGGCAGAGCAGTCTCTTCCACAGATGCACAATATCATTACACACATAGATTTTAATTTATGCAAAGTAGGGGTCTAATACTTGGGGTAATCATCACGCAATACAGGATATATTACGTGGTTAGCAAATTCCTACCACGCAATACAGAAATATATTCATTAGCCTGTTAACCAATGAGATTCAAGTATTCATGTCTACTAAATGATAAAATGAAATATCCCTAAATATGACAAACCAGATGGTTTTCATGGTCATTGGAGTATTCCTTGCAAAGAAAACACCATTTTCACGCTTAACTTTCGAAGCAGTAGACAATTTAACGAAGCCGCCATGTTTATTATTTACGCTATCGTTTTGCCACAAGCCATGTTTAGTCTTTCACACCAATTGAAAGATGATCGGTGGTTAGTCAAGTTCTGGCCTGTATGAAAGACTATCTCGTTTACTTTTAACATTGAAATTAAAAACACAACTTTAATTTAACGTTTTCCTTTAAAATATATAAATTTATCAAAAATGGCATACATTTGTGCTTAATCTTTAAAAAATGAGCCTAGGATTCTTGAGAAATA
The DNA here is from genome assembly GCA_023653785.1 of Ophioderma brevispina. Classification (NCBI taxonomy): domain Eukaryota; kingdom Metazoa; phylum Echinodermata; class Ophiuroidea; order Amphilepidida; family Ophiodermatidae; genus Ophioderma; species Ophioderma brevispina. Next base: position 43,209 of record JAMKCH010052295.1, read on the forward strand.
TAGTTTTTAAAATAAAATTAGGAAACTCTACATCATACAAAGAAGCGCTACTCGGTACATTGAAAAGTATGTAGATTGCTGAACCACGCATTAGTGGGTTTCGAACACTGATCTCTATACAATGGATTGGAAACCTGGGCTTCCTAATTGAGGCACTGATGGCCATATTGGTCATCCAAAAAGAGCCCAAGCAGGTGGTTAGGGGCCGGTCATTTATACAAAATTTGTTCCCATTGAAATGTGGATAAGCGACATAACAGACTACAGAATCAAGCCAATTCATTGAGCTCATTGTATTTGCGCGTATGGGATGGCATGTCTCTAAAACGACCACCCGGGATACAGCTTCTGTTAAACAGGTGTCTCTGGAATGGTACTGTGTTCGGTAGACCAAGATGTCCGCCGTTGCTCCATTCATCTAATATACAATTACTGTTGTGTAGCCAAATCATTGTATAGAGATCAGTGGTTACACTGCGACTGCGATAAAACTATAAATACTACGCGACCCCTTTTCAAATGTCCACGTTTTCATGGATTGATAGTGTTTAGGCCAACTCAAACCTTGGTACTCACAATGATATCTAAAAAAAACACCCCTCTTTACATTTTTCTCAAATCACTGAGGTTTTAAAAAGTGTAGTTTTTTGCAATAAAAAATTCTAAACGAACTTTGCTCCTATCCTTTGTGTGCTCAACAAAGTTCACAAGGATGAGGCTTGTGGCAAACTTGCTGAAGTCACATGGTATATTTTCGCTGGCTTCTCTTTCGGTATTGCATGCGGAGTTGTAAATATACCACAGGGAATAAACATGGTAGCTTCCATGATTGCTGTACAGTTGTGTACATTTGTCGGAATAAATCTGGATTTTTTTTTGCAAGGAATACTCCAATGGCCATGAAAAAATATCTGGAACGTTTTATTTAGGATATTTCATTCTATATGTGCCGAAAGATTCATACCAATAAACCACTTTAATGCCAAACTTAATATTCACAAGAGTGACTTTGAGGAGATCTAACATTCACTTACAGGAGTGTTTTCTGGAAGATTTTACAACAAATTTCAGCCACCACCAGTCTTTTCAGCAGTGTAAACAAGACAACTTGCCCACATGCCCCTCATCCAAATGAGTCAACTATTTTACATGGCTATCATTGTCAATTTACCCCTTAGCTACTGCTTCACTTGACGAGGTCTAGCTATGCCATTGAGTTGCCTGAAATTTGCTCACCTGTGAAGACAAATAGCCTAAACTGCAACCTCCTTATTACAACATTGCATCATCCTGCAGCTATGGAAATTTTTTTTAAAAATACATCGGTCCTCGGACCGCATGTGTCGCCTGCCATCGTGGTTTGTATATGATAGGCCTCATATGACCTTTGACCTCATCAACAAATGAGGGATCCAATGTTGCACCTATAACCCAAGTTTGGTTCAAATTGAACTTCAACTTTTCATTTGAGGTCAATTTTACATTTTAGCCTATCTTACAACTTGACCTCACATGACCTTTGACCTCATCAACAAATGAGGGATCCAATGTTACACCTATAACCCAAGTTTGGTTCAAATTGAACTTCAACTTTTCATTTGAGGTCAATTTTACATTTTAGCCTATCTTACAACTTGACCTCACTTGACCTTCGACCTCAACAACAAATGAGGGATCCAATGTTGCACCTATGACTCAAGTTTTGGTTTAAATCCATTGAAGTATGCAGATATTACAGGCAAATGTTAACCCATTTTCACAACAACAGACATCAACAACAACAACAGACAACAATCCCTATCCCTATGTGTGACCCCTATGTGTCTTCCTGCCTTAAGGCAGGTGACACAAAAATCAGAGGTGCAATCTTGCAGTGCAGTGGATCATACTTAAAGCAGACTTAAGTATTTCCAACATTGACTTTTAATGACCCAACACAGCTGTTTGACCCCATGCAAGTTGCCTCTTTTACTTCTGGAACAATTTTAAGCAGTGGCGACACAATTTTGACAACTGATATAGATTGGGACATGCAAGGGCTATTATCTCCACAAAAATCAGACAATCCATTGTGGGAATCTTGCTATATAGGCCTACAAATGTCATAATTAGTATGTTATAGCGCCCTCTATATGCCCATTCTCCATAGAAAAACATGAAAATCATATTTCAAAATTTCATAAAATTTACACTGGATGTAGTTAGTGGACTAAATAATCCAAATCAGTTGTCAAAAGTGTGTCACCAGCAAGTTTTGTTTAATTCTGGTTTTGGCATAATAAATGAGACCTTCAAACAGTTGTGCCAAGTTGACCTTTGACATCTAATCCTTGAGCACAGCACATGATCCTCTCCTTGAGCACCATTCTGAGCAATCTATTTCTGTGTTTTTTGTTTAAAGGTGCAACAAGAGATTTCACATATCAGGTGTCCCTTAAAAAATTGAAAGTACTGATTTTTGCCCTGATGTAAAGCTTTCCATCAAAAAACATCCCCATCTGAAAGGATTAAGCTGAAAAATGTTTCTTTGGTAGAAAAAATTGTGAAATTTCTCATTTTGTATAGGAGCAAATACAAAATTCAGCTATGTTTTATAATGAAATATAAGCAAATCAAAATCACCTTTTTTCACTCTTTTAAGACAATTCTGTAGCCAAATACAAGGTAAGAAATCTATTGAGCATATATTCTATATGAAATTACTATTATGACACAATATTTGGGTGCCTCAAAATCTCTTGTTGCACCTTTAATTACCTCATATAACCCCATGACATATATTCTTAAAACCTAAAAGATTCATTCCCAAGGATAATGCTAAGCAACAGAGGTGAATACCTACCCATTTCCCTGCAATTTCCAAGCGTTTTTTAAGCATTTTTCCAACAATAACCTCATATGACCCAAGATGACATTTGACCTCCTACCCCATGTAACCCCTCCTCAAGGATCATTTTTACAAAACAGTCAACTGTAGATCCATTGGAACACATTTTTCAATGGGTAAAGAATTGCGCCATGTGGATGATGTTACAAGACAATTCCGTATTATGGTTCCGACGGCGCTGCACTCGACTGGTCTCAAGGAAAAAAGGCAAATACCAAGCCACTTTTGTGTAAGCATCGCAATGACCTCAAATGAACTTAAGATTACCATGACCTTAATTTTCTTAGCACCCCTATAATCTGCACCCATCATCTCAACCAACTTACAATACAATCAAAAGACTATAGGAGAAGCGGCATTTTCAGTGTGAACAGATATAGATGCATTACCATTGCATAGGCAGCTATCAGAGGATGTTTTGAATCAATCCCATGATGCACAGCAATGTGCCTATACTGTACTGTACTAAACACATGTCAGTACTTGGGGATAAAAAGTGTTAAGAATCACAAGACATTTCATAATCATGCAAAAAATTCCCAAGTACTAATGCTTTGTGGGCTAAAATGAGCATTAAAGTCAAGTTTTTATGTGTTAAGAATAGGATTTTTATGTGATCACATGACCCTATTGAGGTGAAATTTCCCAAAACTGGTGCATTGTGGGATTGACTCAAAACACTCTCTGGACAGCTATGATGTATATGAACCCAAAATCTGCAAAAAATGCATAACAACCGACTCCTACATTTTGGCAAATAAGTTCAATTATTGCTAATGAACTAATACATAATTATTACAATTTAAGCATTACCTTTGGATATCTAATCAATAAAAATTTTTGTTACCAACAAGATAATTTGCGTTTTTTTTAAATGCATGTCACTCATTTCAATAAAAGATCACACACACTAGTTGTATGCTGAAATGTCTATGAGAAAGCAGAAGTTCTATACAGTAAGCAGGGCCGTAGCCAGGGGTGGTGCGGGGGGTGCAACGCACCCCCCCAAAAAATGACAAAGGTCCGCTTTATGATGTTGAAGGTCCGCTTTGCCATTTTGAAGGTCCGTGTTTTCAAGTAAAATTTGCGGTTTGCCTAAATTATGTCTTTTCAAGGGTTGTGGTGCATGTTATACGAATGACTAAGCAGCTTGTAACCATTGCACGTGGGTGGTGTTACTATACTGTTTTGCTAACGTATGACGATGTGATGTTACCAAACATCACCCTACGGGCCTGACAGTAAGCATAAGCAAAAATAATTTTACTATACACTACATACATTTATAAATACAATAACATTTTATGTACATTTTTGGAATATATAATTCTTCTTAATCTGGCTTATGATAATCAACGAAACAAAACAGGCTCAGTGCACCCAATGGATTACACACTATTCCGTCAGAGTATAAAATGTATGATAACGAAATAGAGCGTGTAATCCAATGGGTGCACTGAGTCTGTTTCGTTTTGTTTCATCGAATATCATAAGCCCGAATCCAAGCAAAAATTGCAAGTACTTGTATTGACAATCTTGGTGGTAGCTGTGTTGTATCAAATTAATGATATTCATTATGTCACTGTTGAGGTAATACCAAACTATTTGTGCATTTGTACATAGTCATTTTATCCAAGAGAGGAGACTGCACATACAACTTAGGCACCCACCTCAAAATATTAATTACAATCATACATGTATAGCTTAAGTACAAACTGGAAATGTATGTAAATATGTGAAAAATGTAGGGTTCAGAATGAAATACCATTTGATTATGGAAGCCATGAATGTATGGGAGGAGTCTTCAGTTTACCCTTGACACCGTAATCTTGGCACTCTTTATGCAAATACATAATTTATAAAATACAGCAGGTAAACTTGCATCATCACCCTGGCAAGATGGCAGTCTGGAACATGACCTCAGATGACCTATGACCTTGGTTCGTGACCTTTGACATCCTCCACATATGAAGGAACCTCTATTGCACCTTAACCCCAAGTCTGGTTTAAATCGGACTTCAAAGAAGACCTGAAAAACGAAAACCTAACCAAACTGGAACACACATACATATGAAAAGCTAACCATAACCTATCCAAAACTGGAACACACATTCACACATACACACGGACATGCGGGCTATCGCAAAATCCCCCTACTGATTTTCAAGCCAGGGGGATAAAAAGTCAATATAGGGCTAAATCACCGGAAAAATATTTATCCAAAACATGGAATACATCTTTCATATTGAGAAAAAAAATACATCAGTCCTCGGACCACTTGTGTCGCCTGCCGTCGCGGTTAGTGAATGATAGGCCTAACATGACCTTTGGCCTTGATATGTGACCTTTGACCTCATCAACAAATGAGGGATCCCATGTTGCACCTATGATTCAAGTTTGGATCCAATTGAACTTCAACTTTTCAAATGAGGTCAATTTTACATTTTCAGCCTATTTTACAAGTTGACCTCACATGACCTTTGACCTTGGTATGCGACCTTTGACCTTATCAACAAATGAGGGATCCCATGTTGCACCTATGATTCAAGTTTGGTTCCAATTGAACTTCAACTTTTCAAATGAGGTCAATTTTACATTTTCAACCTATTTTGCAACTTGACCTCATGACCTTTGACCTTGACATGTGACCTTTGACCTCATCAAAAAGTGGGGGATGCCATGTTGCACCTGTGACCCAAGTTTGGTTTAAATCCATCAAAGTATGAGGATATTACAGGCAAATGTTAACCCTTTTTCACAACAGACATCAACAACAACAGACATATCAACAGACAACTGCAGTGGACAAAGTGATCCCTATGTGTCTTCCTGCCTTAGGGCAGGCGACACAAAAACTGTGAAATTCTATAAGCACACAAATACAATGGTACATATACCATGCATGTGTGTATGCAGACTGGCACATTTAACAAGCTAATCAACAATTAATTAGCATGCCAAAACAACTGAAATCTTTCATGAAGAGTTATTCAAGAAATTCACATTTTCTCAAGATTTGTCACCTTATATAATACTGGAATTTATGGAATGTATTCACTAACTCCCAGCTTTAATGTAAAACACCTCAACTTTACATAACATTTGGCTTAAGTTTTGACATTGCTCTTACAGTATAAGACAACTTATTGATGCTGGAAGGTGTATATGTGTAGTTTATAAGAATAACCGTATTATTACGGGGGTTCATCCTGAATGATGGATGGCATTACACACTGAACACTGCATAGGTTGAATTCTCATTTCCCAACCACGTGAGTTGCTATAGACCAGTTAACATCAATGTTTGTAAACATGTTAGGGCCCGGTATCTTGAAATAGGTCGGCCTGACTGTTACACACTGGAGCTCACTGGGCAATTGTATCTATAGAGTTTTAATACTATGGGCCATAACGATTCGCAGGCATGGATTCGCAGGCAACAAAAGATGTGACGTAGGATGTTAACTGGTCTATAGATCAGTGGTAGAGCATCGCACATGCGAAGCGAAGGCCATGGATTCGAATCCCTCTAGCAGCAAAGGTCTTTTGTTATTTAATAATATGATACGTCCGCCCCGCCAGTTCCAATTTCTTTCGTATGTTTATATTATTTACGAGCAGGTTACATTCCAGATTAGTACTACACCAATTTCTCCCATATTCGTAAAATGGTTACCCTGCTTTGACCCACGCTAACGTTGATCGTTGATGTGTCGGTCTTGTCCTGGGTTTTATGTATGCTTTTTAACCATTGTTAATAAAGTAATGAATATATATAGATGTTTTTGGTTCAAAAGTTAATTGGCATTGCAATAGTACAAGTTCTAAATCATCATGGTAAACCAAGACCTAACTCTGAGGTCAACTATAGCATTCTTATGTATACTACATAGAAACAGCTAAAGTTAATTTTAGAAGTTTATGTTCATAAAAACAGAATTTTTCACTAAATCTGTGTTTTGTACATTTGATTTTTAACCCATATATTACTCCTGCAATTAGGGGAAACAGTTGCTCAATACATTTTTACACATTTTTAAGTTATTTTGTTTATTCGAATCATGTCTTATCATGTGTTAGCACATATTGATATACATTTGTGTTTCAACAACATACAAAATCATTACAGTACTATAAAGACACCAATGCTACAACAATTTTACAAAATACATTTGGCATTGAAATAAATTTGATATGTACAATGAAATAAATGCACTTCTGGTAGATATGGTAGACAAATAATTATTGCTTTATTAATATATATTTATATATTTGGTGTCTTAGTACTGCATAAAAGTTTCCCAAAACAAACACCTGTAAATAAAAAAGGAATGAAAATATTTTTGAAGCACTGGAGCAAAATTAGTTAAATCTTTGGATCAGCATACGGATGCTTCCATCAATATTTTGATATTGGTAACTATTGGTTTATTCATAAAGTGATGTCCTTAAATGCCAATTAATTGATACTGATACTAGGAATCAATATAAATTGACCGTTAAGCATCAATATGCATCAATCCAAGGATTGAACTAATTTTGCTCAAAAGAAAACTAAAAAGCATGCTTATTTGTATGTAATCAGTGCCTTTCTTTCTCTCTTCTCTACCCCTCTGCCTTCAACTTTGCTTTGTATTTTAATATTGTTTTTCAAACATTTTCCACAATGTTTATTGAACACCATTCACTTTTTACTTGTATTTTTGAGTTGTCAAGAAAATGTAGACACACTTTTCCCATCCGTATTTCACTTATATTTTAGCACATCTAAGATTTACCTGATATGTAAATTGTTTGAAGCTGTTAATTACTAACTTAGCAAGCTATTTCTGCAATTGACCAAATTGGCAACCATAAGATAACAATTCTTTAGTACGACTTTGTTTAAAAAATTTAGACGAAAATCTTTGGACAAAATGTATGTTGATAAGTCTTCTTTCTTCTTAAGCGTATCCACAAGTCATTGGTAATGGCTTGTGTGGTGTCAGGATTTATTCAACTGAGTCAGCTGATCCGGGCCGTGTGTCTCCATGATACGGACGCTCCTAAATGGCCCCGCATTAACCCTGTTCTACCTAGCATTTTTTTGTACCAAAATTGCCGAAGGGGGGTTGTACCACCCCCCCTGTGATTTTCGTTACTGAACACCCATTCCTGTAATTTGGTACCATGTGATAGCTTAGGGGTTCTTCTTTCCATTGGTACCAAAATAAGTATCTAACAGCCCCATTATGACTCAGCATGACGTCATATGTGAGGAAAGTACGAACATACTGACTATCGGGTGGAAAATTGATATTTTTCGCAATTTAAGCGACTCAAACACCTTATTATAGCTCTAAACTGCTGTCATTATATAAAACTAGTCATTTTCCCCATCAAATGTAGAGTCAAAAAACCGCATGAAAATCTGATTTTCCTACCTTTTTGGCGAAATTGAATTTTTCACTGTGTGTGTCAATGGAACTGGCAGTTTTTGCTAATATGCGAACTTTTTTTTTAATGACTCATATGTGACTAAGCTGGCATTTGGTACTCATTTTGGTTTAGGTTATTAATCAATGGAAAGAATAGGACCATAGCTATCTATTGGTACCCCAATCAAGTGTCTGTGATGTTCCTGTTTGTGTTAGGCCTTTGGTACTTTCTCTTCCTATGGGGGGTGGTTACCACCCCCCCCCCATCCCCCACTTTGGGGATCACCCTGTATCTTCCCTATACCCCGTGGATGTTTGTTTTTGGATTAAACAAGGAAGCGGAACATGTCCAATTGCAATTACATTAAATAATTTTGGCACCAAAAATGGGGGTTTAGCATCCGGGGAAAAACCTGAAGGGGGGTGTACCACCCCCCCCCCCTTCGGTGACGGGGTATAGGTATACTCTTGCAAGATTCGATACACCGGTATAAGTCAAACTGTGTCATCAGTTACACATACCCCTTTCCCATTCTTTAATACTATTTTAGTAAATTAACATTTTCGTGGGGGATTGGGGGTGTTCAACCTCTGAAATTTTCTTTTTGTTCCTATGAAAAAGATTCTTACAATAATCATGAGACTTATTTTATAGACCGAATACGTATTTCCTAATGACAAGGCAAAACCAAACCAACAAAAAATCAGCATTTTAAAATTATTTGTTCAAAAATTTTAAAACGGTTGTTTTGGAAGTACCATACGAGCAAAATCAGTGTTTCTGGGGAATTATGACAGTATAGTGATTATCAAACAGAGGAATGTTGGTACTTAAGCCTTAATTACATCTTGCATATCAGTTGAACAGCTATATACTGAATACTGAATAAAAGGAATACAAGAGAAAATGCACAACAATCGTCATTAAGATTCACTGACCCCTTCTTGGAAAAAACAAAGGGCATTGGCTAATGTTGAGTGAGGTTCATAGATTGATAGTACCCCCCCCCAAATTTCCAAAATGGAAAAACTTCTACCACCATGTGTATCATATTACATGGTCCTCAAAGTTTGATTTGATAATAAGAGTTATATACAAATTCATAATGCAGGACATTTAAATATTTCAAGACATGTGAATAGTTATATTGATGATTTTACTACAGCACATGAAAACACAAAAAAAAATAGGTTTTATTTGATATGTTCATCTTTTTGTATTTTCATGAATTTTAAAGGGCAATTTTCTAGTGGAAGAAATTTCTGCAACAGCATCAAGCACCTGTCTCACGACAGTGGTGGCACAGTTCCCTCTCCCGGCTGAAATGATTTTTTTTTTGAGCTAAACTCATCGAGTTTTTGTAAAAATCAGCAATTTGGGGGGGCCCATAATTTTTTTAAATCTTCATTTGTGACATTTTCCCTCCTTCCCCAAACTTTTTCGCTTTCCCCATTTGCCCCACACCCACCAGAAAAGAGGCTAGGCACCCCCACTGCCCACAGATAGCATTCCACTGCAAGCAATTCTTTTGAAGACCAAATTAATATCTTCATTGACATCCTATTCACAATTATTTAATTAATTACTTCGCACTTCTGTAGTAGATAGTTGGATACGACAAAGAACAATTGATGACCAAAACCCAAAAAGCTGCATTTACGACGGAATCACAACTCCCTGGCCCTACCTCCGTGGGATGTATATAACCGGCTAATTCAATAGGCATTAGGCACCTGCCTCTTAAAGGTGGTTTGTTCCGATTTATGTCATTGTGTTCGCTACTTGATGAAAGCCTGGCACTTGCACAAACACCCAATCAAGTAACGTGGGAACCAACTATCGGTTTTGATGGGAAATGCAATAATGCATGTTTGCAAGGGCATATTCACTACTGTGCTAAGATTGATGGTTACCACTAAATGGCAGGTTTTTTTTTGTTTATATCTTGGGAATGAATGGATTTGAGGGGCTCCAATTTCAGGACACACACGAGAACATACGACCTTTCAGCTGATATCAAATCTCTACTACTTCCGGGTAAATCGGGGGTCCCAAAGACGATCGGAAGACGCACTCTTTAAATCCATCAGATAAATCCCTGATTATTATGGTTTGGTCTTCTAACAATATCAATCTTCTGGAGGTCTCAGTAATAGGAGTTATCTGGTCCAACAAAAATAAACACTATGCTATGACAACAGTAACCCAATCAGAGATCAGTAATATTTCGGTTAAAGGGATTACAGCGATTTGCTAATTGAAACCTCGAGAACGAGAGCATCAGGATGCTGTGGGCTTACTCCAGAGGTGTGGGCGTTGATTTGTGCAATGAGGTGAAACAAACCTTAGTACTTCCATATCCTCACGTCCCCTTACTCATTTTTTTCCATCTTTTACAATCACGGTACGGACCCGTTTTGTTTTTGTGAAATTTGCCCCTAGATCTAACAGAAAATAACGCTACCACCTTTTTTGCGTGATCGTCATTTTCGTCTTTTTCCGAAAGGAAATGTTTGGATATAGGCCTATAGCCTTGAAATTTGTTCATTGTTAAGGCCAAACAAAAAAACTCAAGTTTGTTCCCATAGTAGTCCAAAAACCTAAAGGTAATGCCACTTTTTTATTTTTAATTTTAAAACAGACGAGCCCTTAAAAAGGACAATCTTCTGCATTTTAGTGCCCATTTGTGAAATGAAACAACAATTGAGTTTGGTAACACTAATTTGCAATGAATAACTAATGCAAGGCATCCAATCATAAATGATCAAACCTTTATTGTGAAACAAAAGAACATTCAGTTTCTTTTACTTTTTCTGTACTCGTATATTTTGAATTAGAAATCACATTGCATGGAACACCAAGCGTCGGTTACCATACTTCCCTTTTAAAGGAAATTCTTACTAGTGCAAAGGCCCATCACTATTGGTAGTAATATCTGTCATACATTGACTGTACAAAAGTTGTGTGCTGTTTCCACACCTGAAATATTAGTCTGCTTTAATGATTAGTTTCATGCCTTCATTGTTAAAATACACATACAAACAATGTAATTCTGTACCACAAATTCTATATTAAAACCATTGGAAGTATTATTTTGGATAATAAATTGTGCTATATAAGTCTTCTTACATGGTTTAATTTTTGTCAGCAAAATTTTGCAATCTGACCCAACCATAAAAACTGTGACATACACCTTTTAGGTTAGGATTAGTCTCATTTAGTGCAAAAAGGGAATGTCACTATCACTATTGGTGCCAGTATGGTATGTAAAGATATCACTGACCAAGGCCTGCATGGAAATATGAGCCTCTTGAACTCAACTGCCAGTATCATTAACAGCTGAGAAGTGTAAACATGATTTTCTGTATAAACACATCAAGAACTTAGTACCATCGCCATGAATGTTTTGGTCCTTCAGGATTAATCTTCTGCCTGGCAGAAGAAAAAAAATTGAAAAGGGCTTCCCATAAATTGCTCAAATTGGCTAAAGTGGCAGTCAAGACAGTTGCAATCAGACTTGATTGTCCATTATTAGTTTTAAAACAAAAAATTGATTTTGGATCACTTGGAAATCTTATAAAATTGAAAACATTCTCTCATCTGTTTTGTTGTCTTAACATGCCAATCTCCTCAGTAAATAAAAGAACCCACACAAAATCCAGTAAAATGGCTCCAAATTAAATGCATGTGCCCTACTACTCTTGCAACAAACTTTGAATCCCCTGCGATCGCCACTATTCCATCAACCACTGACTCCACCCACCATCACCTAACCCATTGGATCCTGTATCATGCATGACCTGACTACCCCCACCCATCAACCCTCAACTCCATCCCAACACCATGGAATACGACTTTGTCCTTGTCCACACACTGATTCATTATGGCATCAACCATGGGGAAAAGGCAAAACGCTACAAGACTTAACTAATATAGGTTAAACAACCTATTTTTGCACAATTTACATAACTTAAAACATTAAAATAAGTTAAAAATTCAAAAAATAAACCATTAAAATTAGAATGACATTGAGGATTAGGAAGGGCTTTTGTATGGCCAGGCCAGGGAGATATAACAGAAATTATTTACAGGACTCATTAACTGCTGTTTCTCAACTTTATTCAACTTGAAGAAAATTTTCTTCCATTTGACATCTCCCAATTTGTTTTCAATTTTCCAGAATTGTAGAATAAACTACATCCTCTGTTGACCTTATATAATGGTCAGAATGGTCAGAGTTCTTAAACCCTGATCTATGTTATAAAGCTCAATTGCCATTTACAAAGACATTCCCCTCCTGTCAGCACCCCCTCACCCCCAAATCAACCCTACATAACGGAAAACTTTCCACCGTGTCAACCAGTATTATTCACTGAGCTGTCACCAAAGTACTTAATTTTGTCAGTACAGGATCATCCCTGCAAACTTTTGGTCTTTGTTTTTTTTTTTTTCAATTGGCTTTTCTGGCTTCCTTATACTCCATTCATCTGATTAGTTTGACCCCCCATACCATTTTTGCGGAGGTGAAAAATTCAATGAGGCGCAGGGACTATCTGTTATCATGTTTATTGTGTGAGAATGTTCAGGCCTTAAAATTCACAATTGTGCATTTCCATACATGAATGAAATTGTATTTAGTGCAGGTGAGTGGGTTATATGACCGAGTGTCCTCCAAAATAATCCGGTGTGGCACGTTCATTTGAATTCTTTCTTCATTTTCCCTCTCCGACGAATTGACTAGGTCCAAACCCAGGGACAAACGTATCAACCGAATTCGACTATAATTAAAACCGTACCGGGGGGTGGGGGGACTGATTTAGGGCCCCAAAAATGGGGTCTCCGAAACTAGGTTGTCAGAAAAATTCCAGCTACTTTTTGAGGGGTTTTTTGAAGAACATTTGGTAGAATGGTGGCTTTGGACATGAAATTAGGGTCTCTGGAACTTGTCCTAAAATGGGGTCACCTGGAACTGAAAGAGCCTGAAAATGAGGGACTTATAGTGGTACATAACCATACTCCTCCCAATGTGAGAACTCCCCCCCAAACCTGTACATTTACTTGTTTTGCTGTCATACCCCATTTTGAAACATTTTTAATTTTTATGTACCAAATTTTTTTACCATATAACATTTAATTTTCCACTTCACACCACAACCACAACAGAAAAACAAACCCACCACACACAAAAAAACTAAAAAATTAAAAAAAAAAAAAAAAAAAAAAAAAAAACAAAGAATAATTTTTTTTAATTTTGTCATACAAAGAAACTTCTAATTTAAAGTAGGTACTACTCCATTTCACTACCTATACCTAGTGTAAAGTTACTAGGGCATTGCTATAGAAAGAAACTGCAGAGTGTAAGGGTCACTCTAGCCAAAACATAAACAATCCAGCCTACACATAACACATGTGTGTATAACATAATTACTAACCTTGATGTCCAAAAAAGGTTCCCTGTTTCTTGTAGAGACCCTTACTAACAATGCATGCAGAGTCGCCGGAAACTACGTGAACCAAGAGTATTGATTATAATTTTAGTCTACAAAAAATGTGTTACAAGTGTTACAAAGTGTAACACTTTCTGTTCGTTTTGATAGTTTTGGCCTGTTTCTGCGTTTAATGTTTTTCCAAGGGGTGAGTGGTTTGGGCCCTATAGACCTTTTGCTAAACTCCTCCATATACTGTTTTGGTTTCATAACTGTGATAAATGGGACATAACGTTGATGACAGTTGATCTATCAGCCAGCACTCTCTTATAGACCTTCTTCGTAGCAAAAATTCAAAATTTATATTTTTGGTATTTTGTTATTGGCATGTATATGCGAACATATCTGCAAGTGGTTGGCTGAAATCCGGTATTAAGACAGGCAGTACTTTTTTCTGATTCTGTCATTTCTATACGTGCGTATACAAATTCGACTTGAGATCAAAAAGCTTTCCCGGTGAATATCCCACATATTTAAGCGTGATTTGTGCACCATGAATCATACAGTTTTTAACCTCAAACACAAACATTATTGAATGGTTTGTCATGTCCTGTTCCTGGTGTAAACCACAATCAGCTGTTTAGTGTAATTTGAGACCATCACTGTTATTGTTTTATTTGTGGAGACGGTAATGACAAATTTTCCTCAAATACTTCATTTTTCACTATTGGGTGGATTGTTTTCTACATTAACGCAGTTATATGTGGAATTGTACACCCTTATTCCGATTTAATAGTTAATAAATGATGCATTTCCACATTTTTTTTCTCTCGCAAGATTGCTTCTAATCCCTTTAAGGGCTGGAGATCAAGGAAGGCTTGAGGGTAATATAGTAGTAGTAAAACCAAAGTTTTAAATGACAAAATCTTTATGGCTGTAGGTACTTGAACTGAGGTGCAGTCTTATCAATGACAAATTAACCTCATTAACTGTGAAACATAATCTTTGGGCCTCAGGTCACAACTCTGCACATAATTGTAAGTAAATTGACAAATAATACAGGTTTAAATCATACCTCTACAGATGGACAAGACTTGAGTGAATAAAATTACAATTGGATAGATTCAATAGCTTAACTGCTCTAGTATCAACTACCAGGGGCGGCTCCAGAATCGGTAAAGCAGGGGCGAAAGGAAGAGTTATAATCCTGCGAGTTATCGGAAACAGACTTATTCATGCAGAACTCTTTATTGAAGTAGTATTATTGTTGTATCAAGTGGCCAGGTATACGAAATTCCTAGCTACAATACATGTGTAAAGAGTTATGTGAACCAGCTCAATGTGCTGGTTGATAACACGCAATTTTTAACTCTGCTTTTTGCCCCTGCTTTTCCGATTCTTGAGCCGCCCCTGTCAACTACCATTTTGTCTGAACAAAGATTATTTTTCCAATATGGCTTGTGGCCTCTGATAATATCTTACTTTTCACGTTGAAGGGCTGAATTTTTTCAATGCTACAATCTCTTCTGTGAATTGGTCCAGGAGTCGCTCCCTTAACTGCTGAGTCAATTGTAATCATCACTTGGTTGCATCCATAGGCTGAGGTCCTCACTCTTCCCAGTATTTGGCCTGTATATAAATAATTAAATTTAAAGGCACTATCAGTGATTTGCTCAACCAGAAAATCAAAAAATCCATCAAAAATCAGATTTTTGCATTTTTGCAACAAGTTTAGGTATCCTAACATACCCCACAAGTTGTAGGAGCAAAAGCAACCTAATAAGAGCAAAATCTGATATTTTAGTTATTATTGTCCGTACGGACACTTACTACAACACGTAACTGAATGGAGGTTCATATCTTTCGGGCATTTGGGGCTTTTTTGTTTTTTCCTTTCTATCAATTTTTCTTATTCTTATTCTTCACTTTTAAGCTATTCCTTTAAATTTAAATACTTTTGACTCTTTTGGGCAGATCACTGATAGTGTCTTTAAGTTGAGTTGAAGAGTATGCCAGCCAAAGATTTTTAGCTGCAGCAGAAAAATTTCTTATTTTCTGACAAGTAAAAAAAAACCAAACAACACCACCTCAAAAACCTGAATAAGAAAGAATTGTGTTAAAAATGTGTCTGCCATCAGTTGTGAATGGGGTCAAAGGTCAAATTGGGGTCACAAGCAGTCAAGCAATGTAAAGCCCATATGAGTCATGGGTCAGTGGTTGTACTGACCAAGTATGAAGTTAATCATTCAATGCATGAGTATGAATCCATTAAGTGCACTGTTAACAATTAACGCACATGCGCGTACACACACACACACGCACACATGTATGCACGCACACAAAAAAAAACCAAAATAGTACCTTTTGTGCCAATATGGGTTTTCTGCTGATCCATGCTTGTGAATTAGTGCATTAAGCTCTTGTCAAAAAGCATTCATTCACAGATCAAAATATTCAGGGAAGTCAAAAATTATATAAACCAGGTTATTTGAGGTACGCATTAGCTGAAGCATCATGGCGTTTACAATTATTATTACGCTATCACTAGGAAATCATTAGAATCATTTCGCTTCAATTAGGGCACAACCGTAGCGCAGCTCCTATCAGTACTTAGATTGTAACATCCCCCTGACAGCTCCCCATTTCACTCCTGGGTAGAGAGAGGCAAGTGAGGTAAAGTGCCTTGCCCAAGTGCACAACGTTGGCCTCAGCGGGACTCGAACCCACAACCTTCAGATCATGAGTCGGTCGTTCAATCCACTGGACCACACATGCCCATTTACATGCACTTTCATGACTCATTTAAATGAGTCCAAACCACAGAGCTAGAATATAAACCAAGAGGGGAAATGCTCGTGTTATTGAATAGGTTAGCAACGTAACCGATTTCTCTCACACCTCGCGCGCCATCCTTCTTGTTGCGAAACCAGCCGCGCGTCATCGCTGTTACTGCACAAGCACACGCACCTACAAATCTGTGCGTCACACGTTATGTTATCAGTGTTGCATTTCCCTAATGTTCCATTTTCTGATCGGCCGATTTTTCTGCAATAATTATGCGAAAACCAATCGATGGAAGAAACCATGCCTCTAAAGAGATTCCTGCATTCCTTATGCACAAAAAGTCTCCCGATGACCCCTGTTAATTTTGCTTAGGAAAAGAGATATTTGAGTCTGAGTGATAGCATGTGGCATCAGTTGTTATCGTTGTTTTCACTCGCTTAGTGTGACAAACGTAAAATACTCGCGTGTCTCATGAATATGCATAAGGACTTTCCAAATACGACGAAATGTAAACCAAATATGGTGGTGCCCAAAACTATGATAATGAAGTGTGTATGCTCATTATAATACTTTTGGGCACCTCCATTTTGGTTACGCTGTTTCGGGAGAATATGCGGGTCTCGGGTATATTTTAGGTCCATGGTCCAAACAAGCCTAGTCTTAGGTCAGTGGTTTTTGGGAATGGTACAGAATCTACCAGGTTTGAAAGAGATTAGCAATAAAGTATCTCTTCATCCAGGGGGGTAGGACATGATCTGCTCAATTTGGGCATTGGGGTAATTTGGGGAACTGCTATGTGTATTTACTACGGCAGTCTCTGTGTCAGTGACATTACAAAATCAGCTCTTAAACCTTTGTTCAAAAGATCTTAGTAATAAATCATGATAATTTAAGTAAAAATTATTGACGTCAAAATCCGTTGAGGTTAGTGGATTAACCTCGCTGCAAAACAGTGCAATTTCCAATAACGGTCATTTAGATTTAAATATTTGTGACCAGGCCTAGCCTTTAGTCAAGTCTGTGTGTGACTGTTCGATATGCGTAAGAGCGCCCTCCTACTGTTAAGTCTTTGAATAAGACTAGCACTCGGGTCCAAATCCTATGAACTATAATATGCACATATACAGCTGCTGGGTTAACCTCACCAATACAAAGCAATTTATTGAGTGTTTAGTGTCCCTCTAGTACAGTTTAATGCTTGATGGTGACCACCTTTCTTACACCTCTCTTTCTTAGAAGCAATCAGGCCTCTATCCTGAGGGAAGATAGAGTTCTGCAACTTTTATTCACAAACCTGTTTTATGAGAACTGTATCTTTTGGGAAAAACATTAAAAATCACTATTTCATCAAAATTGGAAAAACAAAACAATCCTCATACTTTTGTCCATTTCTCATTTTCTTTTTTTTTTGAGGGGGGGTCAAAACATTTGCCTAGTGTTATAACTGAAGCCCATATAAAGTCGCCGACAACTCGGCCCTGGGACAGGTAGGACTGGTTACCAGGATACCAGTAGCAGCCTCAGGTCCCACCAAAAGAACTTGGCCTGAAGGGTATAACGTATAATTACACCAAAATGCATTATTGGGAAAAATATAGTTTCTAGTTTAAATTTACTTTTAGAGATACATTACTTTTAATAACACATTTTTTTTATTTTTTGCTCTATCTGTTGAGCAACATACACTTCTAATTCAGTACTATTTAATCAATTAAACCATATTTTCAAGTTTAATAAAACCTTTAGAATTACCATTTTCATTCAACATGTCCTGAAATCCTATTATATTTTTTATATAAATAACTTTGCACATCATTATAATAAATATGAATTATTTTTCAAAAATATTAATATATCAAATCATTTGAACTTATTACTGTACCTTTCACCTTACAACTAATATAGGTCAAACCGGTAGTAGTAATTGTTAAGAAATGGTTTCGATAGGCAATTAGGCCTACTTCCTAATTAACAAAGAACACCATCATTACTATATCCAGAAGTCTACAGTGTGAAAATATTTATCACAACGAGTATGCCATTTGACCACACATGTGGAGAAATACTAAATTAAAACTAAAATTCTGTCATCATTTGAAACCCCTCCTTCCCCCCCCAAAAAAAATCAAAATTATAATTACAGCAAGGGAGTGACACCATTTTACCATTTCCAAAAATTCCCAATCTGAAATTGTGTTAGCTTACGTGTAAAAAGATAGATCACAATGTATACTAATAGCACTAATAGCATTTTGGTCAAAAGTGACCGCATAACTATGATCAAGCAAACTACAGATATGCATATCATACGTCATTTGTCTTCCAGTGCTGATGCAACACATATGGTATTTTAAACTTCTAAATATGGTCAAAAAGCATTTTTTATTTTTAATTAAAAAATATCAAGTGTGTATGTGTGCGGATGCAAGTGTGTATGTGTGCATGTGTGTACAGGGGCGGCACCAGGGGCTGGCAGGGGTTTTAAGCAATAAATTGCGCAAGAATTAGGGTTTTTTACCTGTATGAGTTAAGGTGTTTGACGTGTGATCTGTTTACGCGTAATTTGATTGCGTAATTGAGGACCTGAAACTTATGAAATCATGCATATTGGACAACCCATCCAGTCAGTACAGAAATACATGTTGCAAACATACAGATCTGAACATAGTTGAACACAGTTGAAGTTGAATTAAGTGTTGAGCCGAGTGACCTCTGATCCCTTAACTATATATTCAGATGAAAAGGTCACATTGACACTTTAACCTTTTTACTTTTGTGATTTGAGGTTGTTTGAAATGATACCTTTCTTTGACCTTTTGACCCTTAACCACCTGTCAAACGAAGAGGGCCTGTTGACCTTTCAGCTGTATGTCCAAGACCAACATAATTAGCACTGTTACTTTTGTCATTTGGGTTGCTTTTCAATTCAGTAACTTAAAAAGCAGCAAATTACACTTTGACCCTGTGACCCTAAATGACCTTTGACTATAATTGGAGATATAAATTTTGTCTCAAGCAATATCATATTCATATCATGTGCATGAGTTACATTAATCGAGCTACATAATCTGTAAGAGTGGCATTTTAATGGAAATAAGGTCTGTGATCCTTAGCATGACCTTTGACCCCTCTAAGTCATGTCACACGTGTGGTCATGATCAGTAAAATTTGTGTCAAGTTCTGTCAAAATTGAAAATGTGGCAGAACAAGCATACTAAAGTTTTGACAGAAATCTGAAAATGAGTCAAATTGGGTGATGTAAAGGTCTATTGCTTGATTCTAAGCATATTTTTTCTATGATTCACTATAGATATCCTCAAGAAAAGGTAATTTCCAGAATTTCAGATGATTCTGATGTTGCATTTTGATGTTATGAGCGAATTATACTCGATTCGCGTTGATATAGGGACAACAAGTACTTTTTATGGGTGAGAGCTTTTTGCGAGAGGCGCACAACAATTAAATCTTTGTAGCACTCCTAGGGGTCCCCAAAGTGTATTTCTTAAACTGTACGCTCTACGGTCAATACCACATGCAGTGGTCAAAACATAGAGGGTCACTGATAAAGGTAACGTACGCTAAAATGAGAAATACTACCAGTGTAAGGCAGGTGCGCTATTGAATCTTGAATATGGTAACAATGGTTTTTGCGCTGTCCCAACATAGGTGATATGGGGCCTCAACATTACTTCCATACGTTACCTAAACTAATACGACTAATTATACAATGGTCAATACGCACTCATAGATGGTCCAACTTAGTTCAATAGTTGAAGCATGTTGGATGAATTATTTGGAAATGAAAACCTTACCCTGAACACAAACACGCAAACACAATCGTGTAATTTACGTCGACTAAATTAAACTTTAGTCTAAAGAATATGAGGAATTACTTTGTCAGTGTACACTTATAGTATCCCTAAAGTAAGTTTCATCTGTGAAAAAAATTTAAAGAAGCTGATTTCAACTGATTTTGGTAGGTATGGGTGTCAACATTTACCCCAAAAAAGTGAGTTATTGTAGGGGGTGGGGAAATGGGTTTTTCGGGAGTCAAAGGTCAATAACAGGTCAAATTTTGAAATTGATCCAATCATGTTTAAAAGTATACCAAGTTAATAGTTTAATCATAAGGATTCCAAAAAGGTATAGTTTGTACTATCTGCGGCCGAAAGTTTTGGAGTTATAGGCTAAAAAACAGCAAAAATCAATAAAAAGGATCATTTTCAGTTGTACAGGGGTCAATTTAAAAAATTACTCTGACAAATTTTCTCTAGAGTAAATTGAATTTGCACATACGATTAGCCATACATACTCTACTTGGACCAATGGTTCAGATGGTATAAAAATCTCAATTTCTTTGCTTTGGTAAATCGGGGGATGAGGCTGTGGATTACAAAATGCCCCTTTAATATATGTTTGTCTCATTGAAAAAGGTATACTTTGCTGAGCTTCCAACCTTTAGTTAAAGTGGTATAGCCCCATTAAGGTTCAAGGTCATCCTAAGATGAAAATTTACTCGATTCTCAGATTTCATTGAAACTAGTGATGAGTTGTTCATATTATCGGTAGACGTTTCATATAGAAGTCCCATTGATGCAAATGAGGTATTACAATTGATTCCGTCATGCGCTGTATGACGTTGTGCAGTAGTGCTTGATGGAATGAATGGCAATACCTCATTTGCATCAATGGGACTTCTGTATGAAACGTCTACCATATTATCTCATAGGATCCAAATCAACGGGGCCTATTGATTATGCAACCCAATACACACACAATGTTAAAGGTGCATTTCGTGATTCTAGCACCTTCTGTTTTGTTCATGTTTCGCTAGATATCCTTGAGAAAAGCTTATTCCCAAAATTTCAGTTGATTCTGATCTTTCGTTTTGGTGTAATGAGCAAATGTTCTTATCACAATCTCCCATAGACCACTGTACTGTAATTTCTGTCCGTTTACGGACAGAAAATACAAAATTGCGAATTTCTTGCAGAGACGATCGAATTTGCACGGTAGATTGGGCACACATACTATACTTAGCCCAACGGTTCAGATGATATAAAAATCTCATCTCTTTTGAGGTAAGTCGGGGGGACGAGGCTGTGGATCACGAAATGCCCCTTTAATATTGTGATTGTAGATGCACATAAAAGTGAACATGTCAGAACCCCACAAGGTACACCACACAAGAAAAGGGCCAGTAATTCAGTCCATGTAACATCCTTGGCACAAATACGTTATTTTTCAAAAGGGTAATTTTTGAATAAATTATTGACTTCAAAATTCATCAGGGTTAGTGGAATAACCCTGCTGCAAACAGTGTAATTTCCAATAACGGTCATTTTCGATTTAAATATTCGTGACCAGATATAGCATTTAGTCGCGTCTCCGTCCGATAGGCATAAAAGCGCCCTCCTACCATTAAGTCTTTGAAGTAAACTAGCACTCAGGTTGCACCGGATATTGATCCGATTTGAATTCACTGTTACTGCCCTACCCCCAGACTCACACCACCAGCGAACAAACTAACATTGTTTCTAGATTTTCTCCGTAAAAACGCTATTTTAATGGGAGGTCATGCTTGTTTTACCAACTTACGATTTACACTTGTAAACCCTCCGTAATAACAATTCACATATAATTTCACATTTTGAAGAAGTCAAAACTCAATTTGATGTGAAATTCCCTGTAACAAATTATTGAAGACTGAATTTAAACAAAAGGAAATAGCATCACCTCACACAAAATTCTGATCAGTATGATTGTAACCAATTTTTACTAAAATGTAACACCAAGTTTGGCATGAAATTTGACATATTTTTTACTTTTTATCATACCTTAATAAAAGTCTTATTAGTTGACTCCCTGATTTTTTCAGTGATCTGAACGATGAATTTTTTTAAATTTGAAAAAGAGAACAGTATACCAGAGGCTTCGGCTCGGGTGTATGATGCAATGCGGGTATTGGTTGCTATGTTGTACGTACGTACGTACGTACATAGCAACCAATGCAAGTGAGCGTAGTGTAAATTTTATGAATCAGCTGTTTTTTAATTATTATTTACGACACAACTATAATAGCAAAATGGATAGTATTTTTTAAATGTGAGCTACAGTTGGAGTCAGGATCTAAAAACAATTTGAAATCCCATAGTGCAATGGGCAAAGTTTCATCGATCATGCACGGTGGTGCGGAGATGATATGTACGCCGGTCAGGGAAGATATGAGTGCTAGCGGGTGCTAGGGAACAACATTGTTTCATTCCCGGTTTTGTTCACTGGTGGTGGTGCCCACTCATTGCCTAGAACTAAACCCCAGCTTTTGTTTTTTGGTTTCGCTGCAAGCCAATGCAGGGAACAAATTTGAACTTTAAGTATGGGCACTAGTCTATATAATTGACCATGACCTGTGGGCGGTCATGACGGTATGCCATTGTGTCGTAGTATTAAGGTTGCAATTTTGCAACGGCGGAGGATTTAAGATAAACAGGTGTCCTTTAAAAAATTGTGAAAAATCTAATTTTTGACAAATGTAAAAGCTTTCTATCAGAATGTCCATGTGAAGGATTAATATTATTTATTATTTTAAGCATGTGAAACCTATTTCTTTGGTACAAAAAATTGTGCCAATTCTATTTCGTTTATAGGGCAAATTTACAAAATTCAGTTGCCAAGTAGTTAATATTGGGCAATTAGCGAAGTGAAAAATCGCCATTTTGTTTTTCCTTTCAAGGCAGTCTGTAAACCAAAGACCCGGGTTAAGAGAAATATCTACTGGGGTCTTTATCTAGTATGAATTCACTACATATGACACATATTATGGGTGCCCAAAAAATATCTCGTTGCACCTTTAATATCCTTCCGTTGTACGCGGGACTGGATGTCTGTAGGGAAAAAAACACCAGTTGGCAATCACTGTACAATGACTTTTAACATTTATAAATTGAATGATTGTGGCAACAATGTGCTCCGTATAATAACTGTTTTTCCTTGGAAGTTCCACAAATGATCAGTGAAATAAACAACAGAACGAAAATATTTATAACAAAATAAAGAAAACAAACAATATCAAATGGGCTAATTGCTCTTCACTTACAAGTCTTATCTCAAAATTGTCATCTTTATTACTGAATTGTGAGGCAATACCGAGCTAGCTATTGTCATATTGGGTTTTTTTTTTTTTTTTTTTTTTTTTGGTCGACCAATATTAATTATACACAGTACTCTATGGGGCTTACAAAACCACGTTTTTAGCTCTTTAATTACATCAAAACGGCTTGAAATATCGGCGCAAAACTTTGCAGATGGAGTTTTGTGGTGAAGGCCAATCTATCAAGACGAAAATTTCATATACTTAAATCGGGCCATCCTCCTTTAAGTTGGGCAACTAGTCTATATAATTGACCATGACCTGTGGGGGTCATGACATGGTATGCCTGTGTCTTAGTATTAAACTATCCCTTCCGTTTTACGGGACTGGATGTCTGTAGGGAAAAACACAGTTGGGCAATCACTGTACAATTGACTTTTAACATTTATAGTGTAAATGATGTGGCAAACATGTGCCTCCGTATAATAACCGTTTTTCCTTGGAAGTTCCACAAATGATAAGAATGAAATAGACACAAACGAAATATTTAATAAAAAATAAAGAAAACAAACAATATCAAATGCTAATTGCTCTTACAAGTCTTAGCTACAAAAATGTCATCTTTATTACTGAATTGTGAGGCAATACCGAGCTAGCTATTGTCATATTGGGGAACTTTACTGCAAAAATCTAGTTTTTATGTCCAATTCTGAGAAAACGGCCTTATTGGTGTCAAAAAATAAGATTAATGAGGTTTAAAGGTTATGCAAGCATTTTGTTGAGTCACTGCAAATCATATGGCTCATGATGTCAGTAGAATTAGAATTGTCTTTTTAAATGCATTGAAGCCTGGAGCATATAGCTGCCTTTGTAGCATATGGCTGCCTTTGTAGCATATGGCTGCCTTTGTAGCATATAGCTGCCTTTTGATAATTTTAATATTAGACACTTGAGAAGCCTCAGCCAGGAGTTGGTGGGGTGAAGTGGATATTGGTGCAAGATAAGACTTCAATATATTTCTGCTTTTAAAAGTCATTTGAAGTCTCATCTGTATCCCAAACTGTAGTTTTCCCCTTCCTTCTTCTTTCTCAATAGCACCTTGCCTACTTAAGTAAAAGGCGCTTTATAAATCTCATTATTATTTATTTAAGAGGAGGGGTGCAGGATGCAAATCTTGCAAAACGAGGGAAAATAAGCAAGGCAATTGATATTGAAGGCTTGTGAAAATGAGTTTTTTTAAGTTTCCTGTCAGGCTACGAGCATTCAATTTGTATTTTTTGCTGAGTTTTCATTTTTTTTTCCAAATATATTTATCATTTAATGCAAAGAGTAAAAAAATTTAAATAATTAATGTGCAAAAAAACTCTTGAAGTTAATGGTATGGACATTTTGAAATAGTTAGATATCAAAAGAGGCATAGTTGAGGTAATAATGGATACGAAGGGGAATACATCGCTTTTGAATCTAAAAAATCTGCAACAGATGAACTAAATTCCATAGACGATTCTCATATCAATCAAATGTCTTATGAAAATAACTTTATAAATTCCAGTTGCTTGCTAAATTCACTAAAATTGAATTGTCTACAAAATGACAGTTTTAAATTATTAATTAAAGGGCACTATCAGTGAGTGATTGCTCCAATCAGGAAATCGAAAAAACATCAAAATCAGATTTTTTGCAGTTGTATTCAAGTACAGGTATCCTAACCTTCCCTGGCAAATGATAGGACCAGAAGCTACCTAATAAGGAAAAAAAATCTGAAATTTTAGTCATTATGGTCCGTACGGACACCGGCCTACAACACGTAACTGAATGGAGGATTGAATCTTGAACACTGCCGTTTTCTTCTTTTGTCAATTCTACAGTGAAGAAGTAAACTATTATGAGGAAGTCTACCAGACTTATCCTTCACTGTAAAGCTATTCTTGGAAAATTTCAAATAGTTTTACTCTTCCAGAAAGGCAACTGATAGGGTCTTAATACAAGTGGCCGTAACAGAAAAAAATATCAGGGTCGGCGGTCGGCTCCTTTTTTTAATTTTTTTTTTAGACTATTCTCAATGTTTTACTTTAAATGCAGCTATTAAGCTTTTTTCCATGGAATAGCAAAGATCTTTTATTTTATTGTTGTAGTTGCTTTGTTGGTCTTGCTTTTTTTGTTTTGTCTTGTGTTGGGTACA
Source organism: Ophioderma brevispina (assembly GCA_023653785.1). Classification (NCBI taxonomy): domain Eukaryota; kingdom Metazoa; phylum Echinodermata; class Ophiuroidea; order Amphilepidida; family Ophiodermatidae; genus Ophioderma; species Ophioderma brevispina. The sequence continues at coordinate 68,996 of JAMKCH010052295.1, forward strand.
CAAAAATATTTTTTTCTAATTGTGGAGAAAAGAATGGGTCGGTCGGCAGATTTTTTATTTTGTGCTATTTGACCTAAAAAACTCGAGTCGTAGTCGGCAGGTTTTCAGTTTTTGTAGGGTTCGGTGACGGGTTACACCAAACAAAAATTTTGTTATGCCTAAGGGCCAATGTTGCGAAGTGATAGAGTCTAGCTTCCTGCAGAAAGCTGTCGGAAATCCCCCAGGAAAGGTGCACGCCATTGTTTCAAGCAGGAAAACATGTGTGGTTAATGTTAAGTTGGCCTTGCAATTGACTGTCTCAGCCATTTTATAACAAGCAACGGTCACAGGAAAGCTGTTTGTCCTTAAAGTGGAGAACTTGACATCGGTCTACGTGGTCAGCCCCAAGATATACAGCCCTCACAACAGAGTAAATCACCCAGGAAAGAGGAGGATTCCTGGCCTTCTATATCTTCACATTCTTAAACAGATGTGAGAATGTCGCAATTTCTATGTGGCTGATACACGTGTTCAATTCAACAAATGAACCAGGTAGTACGCGCTGCGTAATTGATGTTATTTTAGGTGAAGCACTCGCGCGTCACACCGCGTTTTGCTACATTCGCGTGCGCCTGCCAACGTTGCGTCTCTTGCGTAGTCGTTGTGTTCAGCGAGTTGTTCGATTGTTTTCATGGTGATCGGCAGACCTTTCTTGTTGTATTTTAAGTCCGTAAGTATCACAAAATTGCGGTTAAATAGTTTAAAGACTGACCTTAAATGATTAAGCTGTTACGAATGAGAATAAGGGTATGATGTTGGGAAATGGTACTCTCTTCACGGACAAATTGAAACCCGGCGACACCATTATTTTTTGACGTGGAAGAACTCGGCCTCCGGCCTCATTCTTCCACTTAAAATATGGTAATCGCCTTGGTTTCAATTCGTATTAAAGAGAGTACCGGTTCCCAAAATAATACCTTATGACTCTAAATTCAAACATGAGCCCTAAGCACTTTTAATTGTTGTTGTTCGGAGATTTGAAATATTTGGTGTTGCCTCACACATTTTGTACTATGAATGAATGAATCAATGATATGGATGAATGAGGAACGAACACACGAAATGCAATGGTTTTATTGTTAAGGCGGTCACCCGGCATTGCAATTAGGACCCTGACTGGAAGTTTACTTCACATGCGCGATGTCTGTTTACATTACATACGTGGGTTGGCATTCACAACTTCTTCGATTCTTTTGGTGGGTACTTTGGCCAATCTCTTTTGGGGACTTTTAGACCCCATAATGATGATGATTTCATAAGAATGGGTGTAAATATTGCATCATATTATAAATGTTTTAAGAAGAGAATATAAGGTATGATTTTAAGCCACTGTCACATATTAGTTGTGTAATAGTTACATGGGTGGATAGAATTATTTTGCATAAAACTTGGCCTGCGGCCGCGTTGTTAAAGGCAGGGATATCCCCTACCAAAAAAAATTGTGGGTATGCGTTAATTATGCTGAAATAATACCATCTCCCCAAGAAACATAAAAAAATATATATTTTTTTACATTTCCCAATTTTTTTTTTAAATATGGCCAAATTTCCGGAAATCCTGAAATCTCCGGGGGCAAGGAAAGTCTTACATCCCATTGACTTAATTCAATTGCAGAGTGGAACATCAAAATTATACATTACTGAAGTCATGCTTAGCACAACACCCACAACAAACACACAAAATTTTGTTCTTCCGCATCCTCGGTCATAAAAGCAAACATGACCGGTATCTTTTTGTTTGACCATGACAAGCTAGGCGACTATGTTATAGTGTAGTCAAGTAGAAATCACAACAGACAACTACATAAAGGCTCTAGTATTTAAGGGGTCACGGAGGTTTTTTTAAATGAATACAAGGCCCGTGTCATTTGTGGAGTATTAGTCTACCAAGTCGCTGAAGTACCTGGAAATGATTTTTGGCCAATATGGTTCTCTTCTGTGTCAAATAAGCCCCCCACCCACCCAAAAAAAAAAAGAAATAATAAAAGAGTTGTCTCAGCTTCCTGTACATCACTCAAAAAAAAAGAAAAACTTTTTGCAATTTAAAAAAAAATAACATTTTAGCATATTTTTCAACTTGACCTGACATGACCTTTTGACCTAGGCACATAACCTTTGACCTCATCAACATATGAGGGATCCCATGGTGCACCTATGACACAAGTTTGGTTCCAATTGAACTTCAACTTTTTAATAGAGGTCAATTTGAAAACAAAAAATTAACACAATTTTAAAAAAAAAACTTAACATTTAAAAAAATTAACATTTTAGTGACACACACATACACACGTACAACGGATTGCTAAGAGGTCCTCCAGCTATAGTTGGCGGCCCACAAAAAAAACATATTTGCATAATTTTGCATTGGTAAGGCACTAAAACTCCAGAGTATTTAAAACTATTCACTTTATTCATTTGTCATGAGCCAAACCCAGAGGAAAATTTAATATTCCTTAAAGGTGCAACGAGAGATTTCACATATAGCAGGTGTCCCTTAAAAAATCGCAAGTAATGATTTTTGCTCTGATGTAAGCTTTCCATCAAAAATATCCCCATCTGAAAGGATTAAGCTCAGATATGTTTCCTTGGTACAAAAATTGTGAAATTTATAATTTTGTATAGGAGCAAAATACGAAATTCAGCCTATGTTTTATATTGAAATATAAGCAAATCAAAATCACTTTTTTCTTTCTTTTAAGACATTTCTGTAGCCATGTACAAGGTAAGAAACCTATTGAGTGTCTAATCTATATGAAATTATTCTTATGACACAATATTTGGGTGCCTCAAAATCTCTCGTTGCACCTTTAACTTTTTTTAAATAACATTGAAATTTTGCCTATTGTTATGGAAATTTAGTTTTGTTAACTTGTTACTCTCATATCATACTAGGCATGTCAGTACTCATTTTGGTATCAATGGAAAGAGGAGGACCATAGCTATCCATTGCTACCAAATACTTAAGTCATAAGTACCATGGGCTGTGTACATCCTCAGTTTTAGATATAAAGACCCCCAAAAAAAGTAACGCAGCATGTCTAAATACCCCCATAGGTTACACCATTGGTCTTTGCCCGAAAACATAAAATTATATCAATAGTTTGTTTTCTTAAAATTATATCAATAGTTTGTTTTCTTCCGTAAATTTTGATACCCTTCTTGCCCCATTGCGATCAATATTGCCAACACAATATCCATTATAAGAAAATCTCTCCCTTTTTAAAAGTTGCAATAAAAGGTATAGCCATATTGATTGCCATTCAGTGAAAGACCGGATTCTTCCCGTGAGTGTGTAGCACTTAATGCCCAGCCGGCTGCCATGGTTGTGTATTGTAACCTTGTAATAATGTCTTCAGTTGCAACTTTGAAATGTGACACATTTTCGTAAATGGACATTGTGTTGGCGATATTGATCACAATGGAGCAAGAAAGGTGTCAAAATTTGCAGAACAAAACAGACTATTGATATCATTTTATGTTTTGTGCATAGACTAATGGTTTGTAACTTATGGGGGTATTTAGACATGCTGCGTTACTTTTTTGGGGGTCTTTAGTTTATCTCCAGAAGGGGGTGTGGGTGGGAGGTGTTTGCCACCCTGTTACCCCCTGTATCAATCACTTCAAACTCATCCTTAAAAATCAACATGGGAACATACTTAAAAATGTAAACATAATGTTAGCCGAATCCAAATCACCATATTCACACACACAGCAGCCGGCAACATCCCGCTGTGCATGGATTACACCAACATCAGCTCATGCACTGCTGCCATTTGAAAACACAGATATTTACTTCGGATTTCCCAAGAAAAATCGAAAACCGTGTAGAAATTTTTGGTTTAAAATGGTTCCTTTTATACAACCTGAAACTGTTAAGTAGAAAAATTTCAAACGGTCACATATTTTTGTTCTAAAACATTATTAAACCCGGATATCAACTTTCCACAGACGTCTACTAAAGTCTGTTGAAGAAACTCTATTTGAACAATGACAGTCATAACAATAGCTCAGCAGGACGTTGTTGGCTGCTGTGATTCACACACTTCAATATGTTAATCACAGATCACATAACAAAGCAAGCAAAGGCAAGGCTCCATACGACCTTACTCATACAACTGCTGCTGCTGCTTCCGTCTGGCAGCGAGGAAAAAGGGATGAACCATGCAAAGAAGATTACTCATGCATGTCAAGCAAACACTACAACAACTGCAAAACAAACATATACGTCAATACCGTCAGCATTTTTTTTGGTCAATGACATGAAATTTTCACAAGTTAACTATGAGCCCTTTTTCACGCATTAAAATCAAAAAGGTTATCTTGCTATATGGAAAATTTGGAGGTTTGTATTTTGAGGAGTAATTTTGCACGGTGGGCTAGTGATAAAAAATTTGTGAACATTCAACAAGTGCAAACAAAATATTCCTCTGTGTCGTAATTATGTTTCTTGTATGTATGTATACACATGTAAAAGGGTTGTCTCCCATTTTTTGGGATATTTTAGTATGACAAAGACTTTGATGTAACACCAACAACTTGGCCTCAAGACATAGCCGTCGTGATTGTGTGGGGGTGGATGGGGATTGTTTGAAAGTAGAGCTTTTTGGGGTAGGATTGGCAGATAGGCACCCCCATTACACCTCCTTGCTATGGTTTGTATTTCACCGTCTTGCCACTCAATACATTGTGCAGTTATTGTCCGTTTTGCTATACCTTATTGCGCTCACAATTGATGCTTGACCTCTTGTGCCTAGTGTGTATTAAAGTATAGGGGCATTTACTAGTTAGCATAGTGTGCCACATAGTTTATGATCAAAGTTCAGCGGATACTTTTAACACGATCAAGGAAATGTTTTCTTTTTCGTCATGCGTTGTAAATTTAAAAAAAATGGCAGCATTCGGGAAGATAGCGGTGCTTTTTCTTTATGAGGACCATGTCCAGGATGCATATCAGGAAGATCCTTCTTAAAATACCTGGGACAGCGAATGGTAATTAACTCTAACATTTGGCTTGGAGGCCGTAAAGAAAACCAGTGACCTAGTGTACTGAACTTTTCGTCAATCAACCCATGCTTTCCGTATTTGGTATACCAAACAAAGGATCGATTGACCTTGGGAAGGTTACACGGTTGTGTTATATGTAAATGACTTCCTGATGGTCAAAATACACCACTCAACCCAAAGTTAGTGCATGTATTAGGCCAGGTTGTTTACTCAAGTGTGGCGGTACTCGGCCATTCATTCGCTGAGGCATGTCACATGGCTAAATTAGCATACAGTTAACAGGTAAGCTGGGTTAGGGACAAAATAATCCCCAGTTTAGTGTGGTAAAGGTCGTGGGCGTATTGTGCCATCTGGAGATAATAACCTGCCGATTGCCCCAGATCATACTGAAGGCACCTGCATAAATTTATCTTTGTGTAGAGGACTGGGACTTATTTTCAAGTCGCAATGCATTACGCCAGGCGGTGGCGGCCAAGAAAAGACAATCCCATAATTGAGCCATCAACAATTATGTTTAACTCACGGCCCAAACAAATCTTGAATGGAAAATTCGGATTTTTTAAATTTCATTTAAAGCAATATTTTCTCATTACGAATACATTGGAGCTAAGAATCAACTCCACTCTAAGTGTTATTTTCTGAATTTGGTTTTATGTATGAATATGGACGGAGGAACGAGGTCGTAGGTGGGTCATGGGAACACCCATGACAGACCCACACCATAATGCGCCAGCGGTTTGCGGTTTAGTGGTGTTACTTGTAGTTATTGTTGTTGGGAGGGGTTGTGTATAAGGTATTTGAAAGGAGGTTGGCCATCATATCTGCATTATACATCAAAACAGGATGGTGCCCTTATCTATCTTAATACACCATTTCACTGGCCCTTCTCCCACAAGTCAAGAGAGGAGTAAGAATACCAAATCACTCTCCTTGAAGTCTTGTTCAGGTAAACCACGGTATGTGGAAGTTGGACGTTTCTAAAACTAAAAGCTTCTTTCTACATACGCTTTCTTCTCAACGGCCAGATGGCACGCAGGGCGCAGAGAAGCCAGTGAGTGTTACCCAAAAAATCTGAAAAATGCTGCATAAATTTGGGGTAAAAATTGGACCCCAAAAATCTGATGGAAATTTGGGAAGTAAAAAAAAAATATGTTTTCAGATAAAAATCGGAATGTGGCATGACTCTGAAAGGCATACAAGGAGGATTTTTGTTGCAAGGAGCATGAGTTTGGAGCGAATTGTGATTGAGCAAAAAATGGGAATAAAATAATCACATTCATCATATAGAGTTCACAGTGACTATGAAAAAGGCACAAAAGGCCAAAAAAAATGAAGTTCACAAACTTCACCCAACACATGCTCAAATAATAAACAGTCATTAGCAATGCTTATTCTGGGGATTAATCTTCATAAGAGGATAGAAAGACCCATTTAGCAAAACCAATAGTAATAGATTTAGGAAATTTACAAGCTTACAAAAGCCACAGAATATTGTTGAGATCTTTATCACACCAACGATAAAGATTTATTGCAACATATAGGCAATTACCTAATGAGTTGCTTGTTTTACTTTTTTCTGCTAGCAGGATATGCACAGGAATGAAATAGAATAGAAGACGATATCAGAAGCTATTCGCAGAGTTGCAGGTGCTTTATGTCAACTCGTGAGTGATGATGAGGGTGGTTGAAACACCAGGTCGCTATTAAGTTGGATAAGGGAAAACAGTATATGTTAAGTTTAGATGAAATACAATAACAATTTACTCAAATATGTATACTGTATACTTAGAATAGAGAGTGTAAGCTCGCACACCAAAAGAAGCAAGATGTTCTGTTCTTTTGTTTTAAAATGATGCGCATGTTTGAGATAATTCTGTCCGGCTACTAGACATGATGGCATTTTAACATTAATCTCTCTCTGATTTGTTTCTTTTGTCTAACAAAATTGTAAATTGATCTCTTTTAAAATCTGTTTTATATTAACTGTGTCTGGTTAGTATAAGGCTGTCATTCCTCTTAGTTGGAAATAGACAAATGAACATTAATTATATTTCTAATTTGAATTTTAGTTGCAATATAGTAAATTTATGTTTTACCAACATTATTAGGGCTAATTGTCAAATGACAAATAGAACAACATTTTTAAAAAGCTTAGTGATTACACATGCACGTCTCTAAAGGTCCATTACTCCAATAAAGTGTTCCCCCTCGTTTTAGTGTCCGCTCCACCAGGATGCCAGTTTCATTTAAACTTGTTTTGGCGTTTACGAATGAAATGTTATGAACATAAAAGTCTCTTAAGAGTTATGTTTTCAAATGATCCAGAATAGAGGGTGAACGGATGAAAAAGTTCAAGCAATAAGGTACAAGATGCATAATTTGGCTTTCGCATGTCGCAGCCCAAATCCGTTCTTTAAAAATGTATGTCCGCTCTTACACAAGAGCGCATACAAGTTGCATGCATTTTTATAAGCTCTATTATGCACTAATTGTTAACGTTTCACAAATGATAATATTGGATATTAAAGTTTCGGAAGAGTTCTCTGAGAGCATGTCGCCTATTGCAGAACCAGATACGTTACCAGTAATTCGAATGAGATACAAAATTGCTAAAAATAATCTGAATTACTATGTTTCCTCGTGATAAACGAGAAGAGTGGTCAATGTTATCATTTACTGTTTTGGCATACAAATCGTTTCAAGTAACAACTTCCAGCACTAGTAATGAAAGAGAAATCCCTCTGTTACGTTCATTACCGCGACCAGATACGTTACTCCCTCCTGTACCTTTGCATACAGCGGGACATTTAAAGTCGAACACACACCTGCTTTAGTAGAAGGTAATACATGTAAGGTATAGAGATAAGTCGGTGTGAAGCGTGATGAAGCAGTACTTTCATCAAGAACGCCCGACAGATCGTTTAATGTTAACGTTAGGCAATATACTCAAAATCGGATATATTTTTTCAGACACCCATGCTGTTCCGTCCTTTGAGAATATTAAAGTTAGTTACGATTTTCAATGATTTTACAGGAATTCCTTAATGTTGAAATTTCGTCTTTTGGAGACCAAACTTGAACACTTGACGGAGAATGGCCCTATATTCAAAACAATGAGACTTTATGTTGGATATATTACAAAATCCCCTTACAAAAGATTCTGATAGTTTCAGTGTAACAAGACAGCAACTTTGAAAAAATTAACTTGCTTTCTTCAACTATTCTCAGGTTAGCAAGCTAGTGCACAGTCTTCTGGCAGTCTCGTGTGTTTGGATTCCATGGCAAACTAGGCTCAGTCATATAGACTGATTATTCGCAAGAAAAACAACGTCCATGAATGCACAAAGGTGTGATTGGCCTTTTTTTTGCAAATCGTGAACCAGTTTTCTTTTTTCATGGGTAGTTTTGGCAAGGTCTAGGACTGTCTGGAACAGTTTATGCCGTCAGGGGTATGTGGCAAATTTGAAAAACCTGCCACAATTTTTTAGGCTGCGATAAAACTAATGGCAGGTTTTCAAATTTGCACTGCTCTTGATGTTGCACAAGGTGGCAGGACTGTAGGGACTCCCAGATTGCCAAAAACTAACACAAAAACGAAAACTGCGCACGATTTGAATAAGGGCCATGTCACCTCAGTTCCTAAGCAGTACGGAAGGGGTGGTTTTCATACAATAATCGGCTAGGTGAGTGAGCTTACAAACATACCATTTTTGTTGTTATCTTTAAGGTTGACACCGATGTAATGACAGCCTTATACTAAATTCAGAACTCATTTCTTACATGTCATGAGAGCCTCTGCCATTGAAAACCTCTCTAAAAGGTCATAAGCTTTGCTAACGAATCTTGATCAGCTGTAAAAGGAAGAATACAATTGTTTAGCTTAATGCATTGCCACATTGTGCTTTTAGTGTGAAGAGGCTATGGCTTTTACTGGTATGCAAGCGAGAGAAAGAGGAAAAAGAATGCATTTAAATCACTGTCGCTCATCGCGCCCTTTCTCTCACTCCACTCCATCACCTCTCTCTCTATCATCTCTAGACCATCCCTTTTCCCTCTTTACTCTATTTCTTATTTTCCTACCCTCCCCATCTTCCACTTCCTCCCCTCTCCCACCTCCCTAGTCTTTTCGTCACATTCCTACTTGATCTTCCCCTCACTTTCTTTTTTTCCCTTCCCTCTCTCTATCCTTCCCTTCCCTATCTTCTCCTTACTTTTCTCCCCTCTACAGCCATTCCTATACTCTCCCTCCCACCTCCACTATCCGCAGCTGTATTGACAAACCGATAGTTTAGTTAATAATCACTTGAATCAGACAGGCCTGCTGGTTTTCAAACCTTGGTACCGAGCAGCTGAAAAAGCTCCCAAAATTGAAAAGACTGCCAGTTGTGGTCACAAGCTACATTGTGTCTCATTCACATATAAGTTGGGACCCCAACAGTTAAAAAAAATACCCAAATCAAGAACTAACTGTGGTGTTAAACTCACAACAAATTTTCCCATCACAGAATTTTTTACAAAGCATTGAAAAAAGTTACGGCTAGGAAAGAAAAAAAGTCTCATATACATTTGGCAAAAAAAAGCTTGTGTATTCTTTTAATTTTTTTTAGAAATTAGCAAGCCAAGTGATGGCATTTTTTTAATTGTGTTTTGGGCCAACTCCATATTATTATACATTTTGACAGCTTTTTTTTGGCCTCTGCAGCTTAATTTTTTGTTTCATTTTTTCTGACAACTAAAAAAGAGCCTGAAAAGTGACTTTACCTACTTATTGTTGAACGACTTTGGTCTAAATTACCTGTGGTTAAATAAAATGAGGCTGGCCTCCTTTCTAATGATTTAATAAATGAATGTGGTTTTCACAAACATCTATCATACATAGCAAATAAAGGCATAATGTACTGGGCCTACTTTATGTAGCAGTACTTGTACCTACCTCCTAAGGATATATTATGTACTACCAACGAGATTCCTTCAGGCATATGCGTACAAACTCCACCATAAACTTTATTGACCTTACACTTCAAATGACTTTCTTGAGTGCTCTGTTTCTGTCCTTATTCTTCTGAGAGAGGTATTCCAATGTGTCACTATCAAAACTGGCAAGTGAACCCAGGGGGTCGGGTTGTGATTTCTGGTGGAAAGACAGAACAGAACTAGAATTTCGCGTTCTCGGCTTTCGCGCTCGCTATATTCAAAGAAGATAAGGTGTGGGCCGCCCCATGACCTTTGACCCCTTGGCACCAGGCCTTTGAGCTATCAAAACATATAAGGGATCGAATGGTGCACCTATGCCAAAAGTTGGTTCCATTGAACTTCGGTTTCATTTAGATGAATTTTACATTTTTAGCCCATTTTCAACTTGAACCTCACAGACCTTTGACATTTCAACCATTGACCTTTGACCTCATCAACATATGGGCGATCCTCATTGTGCACCTATGACAGAAGTTTGGTTCCAAATTGAAGTTAACTTTTAATTAGGTCAATTTTAAAAAAAACTTAACAATTGTGACACACGCATACACCACAACACACACACCACACAAATCCACACACACATCACACACACATACACACGCACAACGGATTGTAAGTGGTCCGGCCAGCTATAGCTGGCGGCCACAAAAGTCACATTGAAGCTATTACTGCAAATTCCAAACGCAGGATTCCTGCAATACATCCATAATTGACCTCTTGCAAAATGGGTAACTATAGGGCATTTGCAAGGTAAAATCAAATAAATAATAGGAGTAGTAAACAAGCAAACGATGCTTGAGGACTGGGATTGTGGCCCTTAGTATTAATAGTAGAAGTAAAACCAAAAGGTAAATCCGGTTTTTGTCCCTGCTAACGGGGGTCGGTGGCCGGAATTCACATCACATTACAGCAAACCGCTTTGTGTGAGGGATTTATTGGGCAAAAGACAATTGACCGAATGCCCTTCCAGACGCCCAGTGTGCTGGATGGCCATCATAGCTCCAGAGCCGACGCCCTTTTAGGTAGGATGTTCTTCTAGTACTACCAGGGTAACCAGTTATCCTTTCATCAGATTTTGTCGATAGAAAGAAAATCGATGGAGTGACGGTTTAGACGCAGGGACAACCCGGCCGTGGAAGGTAGTTACTGGTACCAGGATACCCGTAGCGTGCCCTCAAAGGAAAACCCTAACCTGGACTACTGTCTAACTGGATTGCATCTTGCTAATCGTTATTGCTTCATTGAAGTTGAATGGGCTACTGGTATCCCATTTCCCATCTCGATGGACTACATAAAGAACAATGAGAATGATGGTATTTCAATCGTCGGCCAAAAGCCTACCACCTTATTTACACCCCCTCATCTGAGGGGTGGAGCTGGAGCATGCAAAGTCCGGGTTCGTCAGTCTCAGAAGGCGAAAGCATTTATATGAGATTCTGGCCACGACACAAAAAAACTCGAGCTATATTCACCCTTTGCCAAGTTTGCCATTTGCAAGTAGCGCCTCGCACTGGAATTAGAATAAATGAGGGTGTTACATACAATGTATTCACCTCTTGCAAGTCATTGGTTTGTTTAGAGAGAAGTGAACATGTTTCTTATTTCAGTGGGCGGGGGGTTGGTTAGTATGGAAAAACGCAATATCATTGGTTATTGCCATAGTGCGTCGTTGTGTAATAGTGTGTATAAGGTTACTGCTGTACACACACCTAGTATGGGTTGGTTCATTTTGACAGCGGGGAGTATTCTTCGCCTTTGTAAACTAAAATAATTGAAAAAGAAAATATTTTCCGTGTTTTAAAACAACAAAAACTAAATAAGACTGAGAATAAAAAGATAATTTTGTTGTTTACCTATCTAATGTCGGTCATATTGGATGGGCGTCCAATATTTTTTATTGTAGTGGATACCGGCTGGCGCCACTACTCAAAAATTGGGCTGGCCCACCATATGCATGATATTATAAGTAGGCCAAAACAAAAAACAAATCCTCCTATCTTTATTAAAAGTGTAAATGCTCCCATTCATTACTGTAGCCAATTCAAGGCTTCCAGGCAAATGGCCAAAACTGTGCAAAGAGCCAATATCATGTTACTCTTACTTTTCTTTAAAACAGGAAATCAAAGATGCATGCAAAACACCCATCTAACTAAACAAAAAGGTTTCCATTTATTTTAACACAGCACATGGTTTGCCTGGATGCATTGCTAACGCTAATTTTTTGGACAGCATGCATTCCTACCTTAAGTTTTGACGTCCCTGGCAAGTCCCTTGACGGTGTTGCAGGCCGCGGCCTTCATACTTCAGCAATTGGTCTTCCGCTGTGTTATTTCCTATGAAAGGCAACTTGCGGAGTCTAAAGGTATTGACGGCGTGTCGTGCACCTGGAAAGAAACAAGGCAATGGTACAAACCCAATCCAAGATATTGGGTCAGGTTATCAAAAACTATCATTATTGGTTTTGAAACTCCTGACTTTTTATGGTCTTTTCCATTTTAAGGATTGGAATATTCTCTGTATTAAAACTGTCAGAATTAAAACTCTTCACAACCAAACCACTAATGACTATCAATTACTTCATGTATAGGGTGTCCAAAATGGGTTACAAATAAATATCAAATTTTTAACCCTCCTTTTGCGGGGACAAAAACGGATTTGAAACTTTGGTTTTACTACTATTACTACTACTTACAAACAGTGAAAATAGCATCATTCATTTTAATTTTCGGTTTTAACTAAAAGAGGAACCTGTTATCCAATAAAAAAATATAAAGGTCAAATTTTAAATTAAACAACTTCTTGTTTGGTAAATCCTTGTGGACTTGGTTAAATTAATCCACATGGATCAAAATAAACAATAACAACATTGTTGTTGCCCTGGTTTAATGCGTGTTTTCAATTTGAAAACAACAAACGATTTAAAAACTACAGTATTCACGGAACGCATGTGCCATCTGCCGTCACGGGCAAGCAAAGATCAATATATGGAAAATGGACACCTTTCCCATCGCGCGTTCATGATGGGCGCAGCCGTTTTAAAATAGTCGCCGGTTTCTTGCTCTCAATTTCATCGTAGAGGCGTAGCTATTGTCATTATTGCATGCTTTTGATGTTAGGTAATGAAAAAAACTTTGATCGGATTGGATTTGATACTTCATGACATTCGTTATGCGTGAATCACGTTCCCTGCAAAGGGCGGTGCTGGGGCGAGAAGGCGGTGCTAGTAATTTGCCAGCACCGCCTTTCTTGCTACAGAGTGATCCGCATCTACGATTGATGCGCTTGTGTCATGAGGCTCTCTCCGCAGCTTCCCGCGTCTATTGAATGGGAAAAGTAAACATAAATTGGAATAGCAAAACGGCACTGTCAGAAGCCCCTGGTCACGGTGTTGTGAATGGGGACCAAAGGTTACCTGGAAGGTCCCAACATGTGGGACAATACTCATGGTCTGGTATTCTGAAAAGGGAGTCTAACTTTACAACCGAGTTTAAAAACGCGGTTATTCCTACGGGTGGGACCTTTGTTTTCCTTCAAAATACTCTAAAATAAATTTACGTAAACATGTGAGTAAAATTCCTCCATGGATGGCCAAAAAGACCCATCGATGGAGAATTTTCGCAATGTTACATATAACTTTCACAGTAATTGTTGAAAGTAAAAAAAGGTCCACTCTTGTAGGACTAACTCTGTTTAACCCAGTTCTAAGTTAGACTCCCTTTCAGAATACCACCATGGACCATGTATCCAAGTGGCTGGAAATTGATCTACATGTTGATACAACACCAAGAGCCTCCACTAGTTTTTGTTTGATCAGCCCCTTGCAATAGGGATGTCCAGTGGAATTAATAATTAGCCAATGAATTGCAAATTAATTAATGCACTATCTGATTTGCTAATATCCCGAAAAATGGAAAATCGTAAAATCAAATATTTTTGCATTCTTAAAAACCATAAGGTATCCTAATATTTATATCTACAAGTCTAAGACCTGAAGCAACCTGATAAGGACCAGAGTCCACTTCTGTCATTTCCTCCCTTCTCGGTGGCAAAAATAACCGTTTGCAATTCTACAGAACTGCATCCTTCACTTTTAAGCTATTCCTACTACAAATTTCAAATATTTTGACTCTTTTGCGTGAATCACGGATAGTGTCTTTTAGGTTTCACTACCGAACTAAATCCTTGTCCATTGTTCCTGTACAAAATGGGCCAAGATGAACACGGTCATTTTCTCCTCAATGGAACGTCTGAGACCTTAAAGCTAACATTCTGCTTGAAGGTCATCTTTCTCCTACCCAATCAATCATAAATTAGGGTAGTTATCCCCGAAAATTTTCAAGCGAACTGACCGTGAAACTAGCAGGCAAACCGTGGACCCTGTAGGTCAGAGCACTTTTTTCAGTCAGGCGTTCCCTGTAGAATAAACGGTTAAAATTGGTTTGTCGAATCAAAATAACATAATCAATGACAACCTTTTGTTGATTTCCTATTCCTACAGATTTTATACTTAATATTGATACAACCATGATTTCAACCCCAGGTCCTCGCATTTCTCTCATTTTTAGGGTATACTAGGCGAGGGTCACCAAAAAAAAACAGCCTCATTTGCAGTGGGGCTGGCTGTTTCTCAAGTTATTTACTGGTGTGAATCCTTTAAGTAAATGCATGAATTCTGTCACCAACTACATACAGGGTGTCTCATAAAGAACGTTACCCTCCCGAAACGGCACTTTTTGGCCACTTCGCATATTCTTATCCCTGGTTTTAGCATTATATTATGAGACTATGTACCTTTTTCGAACATATGGTGAACACGAGAAGAAAACGAGTGAAAAATTCACCAAACAATGACTATTTCCTTCCCTAAAAATCATGCAATCTATTTGTCCACGGCTAGCAATAGCATAGGAACATGTAATGGAATTCGTATGCAATTTGACACATGTAATCATCAGATTTAATCAATTTGTTCACTGTAATTCCTAAAAAAACCAACCTAAACATGTCCTTTATTTGTTCTTCACCACATTACAAAATAATGTGCAAAGTAACTTAATAACTTCCTCACAAAACCCCATCTCCATCTCTCTCTTCGATTTCCCACATTTGCCAACTGTATTTGGGTTAAAAACAGACCAAAAGTTTTGTCACAAGCCGAAATTCACCAAAGAGGAGAAACTTCTAATGACTAAGAAATTGAAGCACAGAGTTTAATTGAAGTTCAGCGTGAATTGGTAAACATCTTTCTCAAAGTAGGGTTCCCAGTAAGATGTCAATCACGAGGAACAGAGCCAAATTTTCTAATTCGGGAGATGGGCAGATTCTAATAGGTGCAGGATAGAATCGGTCGTCAAAGACGTATTGGCTGCAATTCCGGGACTGGCAATGTGTTGAGACTGAACAATAACCATTGAATCAACGCATACCTGACGACTTGTGTCCAAATCATAAGAAATCTATAGGTGTTTCCTCCTCGGCTATTGCTAGCCGTGGACAAATAGGTTTTGCAAATAATTTTAAGGAAATATCCCTAGGGTGCGTTTATTTTCTCACCGTTTTCCTTTCTCGTTTTCACCATATGTGCGAAAAAGTACATAGTCTCATAATATAAATCTAAAACAAGGATAAGAATTGGATAGCAAGCAAAAATGCCGTTTCTAAATGGTAACATTCTTTCTAAGCACCCTGTAACACCAAAATTTACCATAGGTTTCTCAGCCTAATGATAGTTACATTGATTGAGTTGTCCCCAACTGTTATGATGAGCATGGTAATTTAAGGATATTGTTTTTCTTATCTTCTGCCCTACTGAGACATGTACATCAATCTACATGTACATAACATTAGCCAAGTTTGTCATGGCCAAAAATGACCCATTAAAAACGCCCACTCCAGTACTGTTGATTCACTTACTCACTTTAAAGTCATGTCATGTTTCCTTTGAGGGCCTGCACTGGTAATCCTGGTAACCAGTACTACCTGTCCCAGGGCCGGAGTTGGCGACGGCTTCACCGTCACCAGCATCGGGTTTTCTAAGGAAATCCTGACGAGAGGGTAGCTGGTTACCGTGGTCGCATGAAAAAGAAGATCTACTACAAGGGCAATCAGCTCTGGAGAGCTAATGGTGGCATCCAGCACTCTGGCCTTGCATGTGGCATGGTTTGCCCCAAGGCTAGGGCCCACCGCCGAAAACTGTGGGTTTGGCATCAGGTAGGGCATCCGGTCAATTTCTTTTGCTCAACAAATCCTCACACAGCAATAATGCTGAGTGTGAGGTGAATCCCCGTGCACCCCCCGTTAGCAGGGACAAACCAGATTAAAACTTTGGTTAATTTTTTTTTTTCTTTTTTTTCTTTAACGCACTTCAGATTTTCATTTACCTTGAAGTCCCCTTGGGCTCATACCAGGCATACCAGAATACTTGTCTTTATTGGTGACTGTTATAAAGAAATAGCAAAGAATAAAATTACCAAATTAAGTACATATATAAAATACTGTAAGCAACAACTTAACTTCCTGAGTGAGTTATTTTGCTGAGATTTCATCACAAGACTCCGCAATTGTTGAAAACAAATTACTGCCAAGGTCTAAACATGCCACCACTTCACCCTTGATAGAGAGAGAGGCAGACACGATTATTCTTGCCCAGTTCCCACACATTGCAATGGCCACAGCGGGATTTGAACCCACAATCTTCAGATCACGAGTTGTCGTATTATCACTGTCTTTTAATTCTTTCCCTTTCACTTCAACTCATCCATTAAAACAAAAACAACATTTCACCTTCCATATGTAACTAAGGATAACCGGTAAGGCTGCTAAAGTTCTACCACTGAGTCTATTAACGTTTAGGCTCCACATTTCCCCCCTTGTTATTTTAATGTAGGCATGTGACTAGATTGAGGTGTGGCAGCCGCACACACACACACCGACAATACCAACACAAAAACACACACATACACCAATTTTTAAAAATTTTGGGTCCACCTGGACCCCACCCTTTTTTTCGAAATGCCAACACGCCTGAACAAGTACTTTCCACCCGACTAAACCTACCCTAAACAAGCATTTTTGTGTCTGTATTTGCTACCATAACAAGTCTTTTGTCCTTGTTTTCGCTACCTTAAACAAGTAAGCAATGCATTGTGTTGATAATATATACCCTTATTATCGGGCTTTACTACGCATGTTGCTTTACTTCCAACTTACAATATTTTTGATTGATTTTGATCTCACATACATCACAATGTCTGGAGATACAAAAACAGACCCTTTTTTTCATATTTTTGCTGTTTTTGAACTTTGCCACCCTAATCAATGTAACGCGCGTACCTCGCCTGTTGAAAAAGAGACTCTTTTTATTTGCGTTTTCTTGTTCCCACACATCATATCCACTTTGAATACCACGGGCCCCCGCCTGGTTAAAAACATAGTTAAAGTTACATAATTTCTGTATGGAACAAGTAATTCAAACTCTAAGATGCTTGCTATAAGGCCACCAGACAAACGCCTTAAAGGCACTATCAGTGAATTTGCTAATCGTAACAAGTACGGGTACCCTAACATACCCTGCAAATGATAAGACCAGAGGCAACCTAATAAGCACAAAATCGGATATTTTAGTCATTACTGTCCGAACGGACACTTACTACAACACGTAATTGAATGGAGAGTCATATCTTTGAAGACCGCCGTTTTCTTCCTTTTCTGGCAATTCTTCACTTGTAAAAAGTAACTTATGAGGATTATATAGACTTATCCTTCAATTTTATGCATTTCCTATAAATTTCAAATATTTTGACTCTTTTGGGTACATCACTGATAGTGTCTTTAACAAATAAGCTGCACACACACACACACAAATCCACATTCTTTCATGAATGTAACAACTGCACTGTAATCACTACCTTGAGTTCTTCTCAGCTCATCCAATTTTTGCTGCTGGTTTCTCAAGAGCGCCCTCTGCTGGGCCTCTAATGTAATGTCTGAGCGTGGGTTGTCGGGATATTGTTGCCTCAGTCTCTGTCTAGATTGAGAACCTACAAACACATGAATACGCAAAGGAATAATGATAACAATATTGAAAAAAAACAATGCTGAATACAAAGCTATCTATGTTCAAAGATATATCATATATGCTTTTTTGATCAAATATATCCTGGTAAAAAGTTGATTTAGGATTATGTATAGATAAAGGCGGCCCACAAAAACTCTCAGACTCTGAAGTTGCTGAAATAATTGGCCAAATGTCAAGGCCTGCACTATGGACACACATCCTTCCTGGCTCATTAAACAGAAGATGAAATGTCTATTACCTATCATCACCAGGATAGTAAAGAGTTCTCTTTTGACAGGCAGATTATGGTCTAAAATTAAATTTGTATAATGTGTTGGGTCAGTAATGCTGATGGTACAAGACGAAGGGTACGGGTCTTCTTCTGATGTTACATGGCTTGTTATACCTCGTACCAAGCATAGATTTGGCAACAGATCATTCAACATCATTGGTCCTAGGCTCTGGAACAAGCTTCCTGTTAAAATATTAGAGAGGCACCTTCCACCAGTGTCTTTAAGTAGCTCCTGAAAACATACTTATTTCCCGATGCTTAAAATTTTGTTAACTTTGGATTTGTTAGTTTTCCTTATTATGCTGTATGTCTTTCAACCAGTAATATCACAAACTAAGGAATTGAGCCATCTACTGCCCGTTTATGCTCAATCATAGGAGTGGTCTATACAATTTCTTAGATCACTCTGTGTTTCTATTACCTCTGTTTTTGAGGTCACTGAATTCCTGTGCAGCCGGTCTGCTGAGAGGCTCCCTGTGTACGGCCACCTTCTGTTTGTTTCGAGCCAATTCAAAGACGTCCACCTGGGGGCCACGAGCTCCCTTCTTGATGCCGCCTCCAGTGGCATTGGGTTGATTATGTGGATCATACTGTACACAAAACATAATTACAACTTATAAGATTGCTTTAGAAGTGAATTCAACATACTTTATCTGTAAATACTCAACCAAATTGTTTGCTCATCCCAAGCTTTTGCTTGGCAATGCAACTTGATACAGGAAGGTATAGACTTTGATAGCAGCGGGTGCAGTATGTATTGGTGTGCAAGACATACCTGGGTCAATAAGTACACACAAAGCAGGATTTATTTTGTGTGTACTAATGATGAACAGTTTCAAACTTGCTGCTGATCAGTACATGGTGGCTGTACTATGAGATAGATGAATGGGTGGGACATGGGTGAGAGGCTGCAAAAGGTCATGTCAAAGGTCAAACTTAACCTTAAGGGTACACACCACTATTAGAGTGGACACAGCCTACATCAGTCCGAGGTTTATCACGACTGTAGTACCTCTTTTGTATATAAATTGTGAGATATTCTTAGTAATTCTGTGATTTTGTTGACCAAATTTTATTTTAGCAGACAGGATTGAATGTGTACTGACAATTTTGAAAAGAAAACATCGAAATTTGAATGAAACCTAAGTGTGATCGGCATATAAACACACAAGGTGCATGCGAGGCTAAGAGTCGGAAGTGAACCCGTGAAAATACGGCATCTATAAAAATCAGTAAATATCTAAAAGTCTAAACCTAAATGTTATCGTCAAATTTTGATATGTTGTAGAGAAATTTCTACTATTTGTATTCCTATAATCCATATTTTCCAAAACGAAAGGTAACTCGAGTTATAGCCCATCATTCTGACTATCATTTTACACACAAAGTCTATGGCGCATGCAATGGTTGTGTGTACCCTTAACCCTAAAAGGCCCGGGGGGGGGGCAGAATTCCCCTCGACATTGTTTGTCGTATCTCACCTATTTGTTATTTTTTCACGCCAAAACTACATTACTTTTTTCTTTGAAGCCTTGCGCTCGATTTAAGACCATTTTGAACAAAATCGGACCTACGGTTATGACGCGGCGTTACATAATCGCGCACTGCGTGCTTAGAAAAGCTATTTCCCATTGAAATTACACGGAACAGCAGAAATCCAGTTTTTTTGTGCTAAGGATACAGTTACACTATGTTTTATCTTATTTATTTGATTTATTTGTAGTAATAGCATGTGTGCGCACACTTTGACACACAACATGGCCAAAATATAAAATGCCTAAAATGCAATTATGTCTATTAGGACGAGGAAATACTTACCTGATGTAGAAAAATATATATATGCACATTCACCGTAATGTGTCCCCTATGTCCACTATGTAGTTGCCTATCGCGAGTGCGTGGATCTCTGACGCGCGCCTCCCTGACGCGATAGCTATGAGGAATGCCGTTTTATTGTCGCATCTAGCAGTGAAGCCGAAAAAGAATCGGTTCGAATGGGAACTCATTCAGAGCCTCAAGAACAATATCCAAGTTCCATGAGGGCCAAATACGTCTAACAGGTGGAGCGGTATTATTCATACCTTCAATTAGTAATCGTAACATGTCATTATTCTAAATTGACTCACCTTCGGGCGTTGCTACGTGTATTGAGAGTATAGCGGAAAGGTAGCCTCTCACCGTAGACGCCTGTAATCCCGTTTCAAACCTGAGTGTGAGGAACTCGGCTATTTGGGGAACAGAGGCGTGACTTGGATTGATTCCTCGATCGCTGCACCATCGCATGAACGGCCTGAGACGTGCAGAGTAAATGTTGAGGGTCGAAGTTTGTCATCCCTTGACGACGAGTTCCGCAGTCTTGTCAGAAAGTCCTGCCTGCGTGTAACGTCGCTTGAGAGCGGCCACGCAGTCAGGTGTAGACTCTCCACGTCGTGAAATCTTACCTTCGATCCGGGCATCCAGAGGAGATCGGAAATCATTGGTAGTCCCCGTGGAGTATCGGCTAGTAGTCCCAGAATGAGCGGGAACCATGGTTGACATGGCCAAAACGGCGCTATCAGAAGCACTGAGCAAGGCTACCGTCTTATCTTGAGTAGCACCCGGTGAAGTATTGAAATGGGTGGGAACGCGTATGCTGACATCCCTCGCCAGCTTATGGACATCGCATCTGTTGTTATCGCCTGCGGATCCGCCGACCTGGAACAATACACCGTAAGTCAATGATTGCGTTTTTGTGACCCCGGAATATGTATCGCTGACAGCGTGATGCCCCTGTTGATGCACCACAGTAGCAGTTGTCTCGTGTGTAGGCATAATGTTGGCGATCGCGTTCCTCCTTGTTTGTTGATATACGCGACCGTCGTTGCATTGTCCGAGCGAATCTGTATGTGATTGTTCGTGACAAGACTCTCGAAATGTTTCAGTGAGTTCGCGACCGCCGTGAGCTCGAGCAGATTGATGTGTAGGCCTAACTAATGTTCGTCCCACTCGCCGCGCGCGAGCCTATGTGGCCTCCCCATCCCGACGTGGAGGCGTCCGTGGTGAGCCTCAGTTTCGGCGCCGTCTCGGGAAACCGCCTGCCCACTTCCACGTTGTTGTTGTTCATCCACCATTCCTACTCCGTCCGCGTGATGTCGGATACAGGAACTGGGTGCGACAGTGGGTGCGTCAACGGTTGGAAAAACCGATTGAAGTGTAGTTGCAGTGGTCTCATCCTAAGGCGGCACCACGGTGTGACGTCTACCATGCTCGCCATTAGGCCTAGCACCCTGAGCCACTCTGCCGCGGTTGCCGTAGACTTGTTGCATAGTTCTGAGGCCGCCGTGATGAGTGTGGCTGACCTCTCCTCCGTAGGCCTCACTAGGCCTGATGCTAGGTCTAGGCGCGCCCCTAGGTACGTTGGTTGCTGAGTAGGCCTCAGATGAGATTTCTTGTGGTTGATCAGGAACCCTAAGTCTTGTGCCGTTTCCAGGACTAACCGGGTGTGTTCCAGTGCTAGTTGGTAAGATGGCGCTGTTATCAGCCAATCGTCCAGGTACACGTTGATGTTTATGCTCCGCCATCTTAGATAGGCCGCCACCGCCATAACCACCGTTGGTTAAAAAAACGCGCGGCGCGGGTAGGCCAAACGGGAACAACAGCGGGAAGGAAATGAAGCGTAGGCCCCTGAGTCCTAAAATCTTGAAGCGGGCCACGTGCGAGCTCCGGGTGAATAGGTATATGTAGGTATGCATCTTCAGACGGATTGACGTCGCCCAACTGTTCTTGATGGGTGGCTTGAGAATGTGGGCTAAAAGTTTCCATCTGAAGTTTCGTGGCTTGTTGTTAAACTCGCTTAATGGGGCATGAGGTTGATGATGGGTCGCCATTCGCCTGTCTTTTTCGGTGAGAGGAAAAAAGTTTTTTGAGGAGAAGCCCGCTACAAGTTCTCGTCGTTATCGGGTATACTGCTTCTTTGTCTAGTATTGCGCGAAGTCCTCTAGTAATGATGTCTTTTAGGGACGGAGGCAGAATCGGATTTGTCGTACTGATGTTGACGTCGGGGGGTCCCCCGTAAATTCCAGACGGTACCCCGATGCTAGAGTTTGCCATACCCAACTGTCTGCACCAATTCCGTCCCACCGAGCCGCGAAAGACAAAGACGTGCCCCCACCGGGGGAAATTGACCCCCCGGGGTGGCCTCCCGCAACCAACATGGCGGCTGCTGAGGTTGCAAAAAAAAAAAAAAAAAAAATGCGGCGCCATGGATAGGCCAAACGGCAAACAGCGGAAAGTGTAGGCCTGGTCTAAAATCTTGAAGCGGAGCCACTTGCGATGCTCCGGGTGAATAGGTATATGTAGGTATGCATCTTTCAGATCGATTGACATCGCCCAACTGTTCTTGATGGGTGCCTTGAGAACTGTGGCTAAAGTTTCCATCCTGAAGTTTCGTGGCTTGTTAAACTCGCTTAATGGCCTGAGGTTGATGATGGGTCGCCATTCGCCTGTCTTTTTCGGTGCGAGGAAAAAGATGGCGGAGAAGCCCGGCTCCAAGTTCTCG
Organism: Ophioderma brevispina; assembly: GCA_023653785.1. Lineage (NCBI taxonomy): Eukaryota > Metazoa > Echinodermata > Ophiuroidea > Amphilepidida > Ophiodermatidae > Ophioderma > Ophioderma brevispina. Next base: position 91,900 of record JAMKCH010052295.1, read on the forward strand.
TCTATCGGGTATACTGCTTCTTTGTCTAGTAGTGCGCGAAGTTCCTCTAGTAATGCTTGTCTGTGCGGAATCGGCGTTTGTCGTACTGCTAGAGTTTGCCATACCCAACTGTCTGCACCAATTCCGCCCCACCAAGCCGCGAAAGACAAAGACGTGCCCCCACCGGGGGAAATTGACCCCCCGGGGTGGCCTCCCGCAACCAACATGGCGGCTGCTGAGGTTGCGGGTGTAGAAATGGGTAGTCAAAACCGCGACTGGGCCCGGCCACGGCCGCGCGAGCCCCGCTGACCTCTGTTCCTCTGACGTTGATCTGCGCCGCAATTTCCTGATCGATAGTTTCCTGACGTCTCCGTTCGGCTATCTGACGTCTGTTTCTTGGCGTAACCGCCGTACGGATGTGCTCGGTTAGCGCCCCCTGACGTTTTCTTCTGGTGGATAGGCCCAGCGGCACCCTTGCCCCGTCCACGCTTGGTATAAGACGACGACGGTCCCGTGCTGAGGACTGAGCCAATAGCTTGCTCACACTTAATCCTCTTGGCAATATGCTTGAGGGCGTCAGAGAATTTTCCCGCAAATAGGTTGTCTCCGTCTAAGTCGATGTCTCTGAGCCGTGCAGAGATATCCTTTTTGTGTTGGCCATATATTCCTGAGCATGCGTTGGTTCTGCGCATCTGCACGGTAGCGTGAGCTATTCTCATCAACTGTGTTAGTTGCTGTCCTGCCATATCTGCTGTCAACTTAGCCATGGCGAACGGCCCATCCGGGGCCTCCAAGCCTGTGTCGTCAGCATTGGAGAGCTCAATCGATAAGGCATTCAGTATCAGGAGCTGAAACGCTGCCATACGAGCTACTGTCCTCACTTCCCTGTCCAACTTCATGAAGTCGTTCTCCAACGCAGGAAGGAATGACGTCTGTTTGTTCTTGCTTTGTGACTGGAAGAACTCGCGTGCATCAGTGTCGAATGCAGGCGTCTTGAAGAAGGATGAAAAATCTTCCTCTGGCACTCGAAAGATTGGATTGAAGGTGCGCGAGCCCGCCAGCATATTCTTCATCTTTCTCACCTCCTCCTGTAGTTCTGCAATTTCTGCCGGCATACGGACAAGCGGTATGGTCTTACGTTTGATGTTGGACAAGCCTCCGAAGACCAATGATCCAGTTGCTTTAGTCTCACGTTCGACCTGGACATCCGCCGCTAATCCTGCAGCCTTAAGTATTGGTGTCAGTCTTTCCTGTGAAAACCGTGACTTGAGGGTTTCGTCCTCTGGCGTCGGCCATTCACCCTCATCTTCAATGCTGGCTTCCTCTTGTGTAGAGGGATCAGCCCCAAACAGAGGCATCACATCTTGAAGTGACAAGTCATCATCGGAGTTGCCTTCATGTTCCGAGGGGGCGTCCTGTTGTGGTGTGGCTACTAGTGGGTGTGTGCGTCCTCTCCTAGATGGGACACTAGCAACCCTAGGTTGACTATGTACCAAGCGACTATGTGGTGTGGCCCCCTAACTATCACCGTGTACCCATAGCACCGGGCAGTGGTGGCTTGTGTAGTCATGTGTGTAGTCCGCGCCACGCCCGGTAGGCTCGATTGAAGCGGTTGTAGAAACGCCAGTACCACGCCTTGTTCATAACAGAAAACCACAACACATACGGGTTGAAAGGTAACCCCGAAGGATTAAACCATGGGGCCGCCGACTCGCCATCCAAAGCCGTTGTAGTTATTGAATGGAGGCATGTGGAATACCTGACTGGAGAGGAGGCTAGTGACTGGTAATTGAGATTGAAAGGCTGGCGGCATAAAGGATTCAAACTTGAGGCATATTGATCGCTGAAGTGTCAATCACCGAACTCAGGTCCATGTCCCGATGACAAAGGAGTGATTAATCGATCGCTGGAGTGGTGCTCGAAAGGTCGTTTGTCCTCTGCGATGAAATCTCAACCACAGTAGAAAATGGTACAAACACTGGGTATTCGGACGATCCCGTCTCGCTAGGCTGATGGGAAGGTCTCGAAAGTCGCTCGGCCTCTTCCGGCACAGACTCGGTTCGACTCGAAGAGTCGCAAGCGGTACTGCTAGAGCGGTGGATTGATCTGGACAGACGAGGCAAGTTCGTGGCGCCATGCTCGGCAGACTTCGGAATGTTACCAACTTGTTTCATCATCCCGAGACTTACCGAGGTGCTGCCTTGGTCGGCCCAGCTTGACCTTCCGACTCCCGATTCTCGTTGTATTCCGAATTCTTACAGGATTTTGAGATTGGCGAGGATTTAAGGAGGTCCAGACACGTCTTCTTACGGGCAGAGGGATGCCCCTCACAAACCGGGACAGAGGCCACGTCGCCGTGGTCCTGGCAGCCAGAGGTGGACTTGGTACTTACCCGATCGGCAGTTGTTGCGAGGCTTTCGTTCGGTCCTTAATTGGGATGTCAGACACGCTTTCTTACGGATAGAGGGATCCCCTTCCCCGACCAGAGACCACGTCACCATGGTCCTGATAGACGAGAGGTAGACTATTACTACTGCCGGCAGTCGATGCCGAGGTTCTCTCGGTCTTCTCGGCATCCACGGGATTCCAGCGGTTTGGCCGGTCTCCTGTTCGGGCGCTTCTCCGGACCTGACGAGAAATAGGAGTAAAGGTGGAGGTCCGAATGAGACATATTGAAACACTTTTCGCTTTAAGACTCGCGAAGATTTAAGAAGGGGGGAAGCAATTTGGCGGCGGCGAGAACTGCCTCAAACTTCATCCCAAAAAACTCGAGGCTCGTAAAAGTCTAAGGAACAAGGCATGGGATCTAGAACATTTTTGTGCAGAATACACCAAAAATTGGAATCCCCCGGCTAGGGATTTTACACACCTGACAAAGCCATCAGAACCCTTAGCGAGATATCAACGCTACGATCACAAATAAAATGATACAGGCAGAGGCTATCTTATTACGATCTCAACACGGTAGGAGGATAGGAACGGCTCAGAGACTTAAAGTATCAACCATACACGCAAGACGTTTTTTAACTAATACAGACACTTATAACCAAAATGAATCGATAAGGCGACAGCGTGAAGCGTATCAACCAAACCTAACCAATAAAAATCTGGACATGAATAATGATATACTCATATAGTAGATTCCGATTAATAGTGACTAAGAAGAAAACATATAGTAAACATGAATTAGCGGTGAAATCCAACATGGCGGCTTAAGAATCAATTACAAATTTATGCGGCTTCCAATTGCCTTCTAAAAAACGTTTCTGCCAACACACGCACCAGCAGATAACGTTAAGCCATGTATAACAAAGTCTAGAAAACGGAGAATATCAGTCAAACCATGATCTGGTTTACTGGGGGAACTCCATTATAACGTCAAACCTCGGGAGTTAATAAAAAACACCACTTATCTGTTTGACGTCCGGCGAAGAAAGAGGAAGTGGGATCGGTAGGGTTGGGGGGGGCGATATCAGGTTAGGGAGAGGTATGGGCGGTATGCATATAGCGGTGTAAGTTTTTACGGAGATTGGGGACACATTACGGTCAATGTGCATATAATATTGTTCTACATCAGGTAAGTATTTTTCGTCCGAAATAGACTTGTTCATTTTTTCTCGTGATTTTTCAGATTTTGGGGCTATTTTAGGCAAATTTTGAGCTCCAGAAAAGAAAAAAAAAGAAAAAATTCGCCCGACCGACCGACCCTACTCGAAAGGTCCACTCTCCGTAAAACAGGGTTTTCTTTTTTCGTAGCCTAAACAGCAAATTTCTTGTGGATTTTCCAAATCATATTTCGTCCACCCGGCGATGTTGTCAAGCTTCATGTGTATTTAATATCAACTGTGACGTATAACGTCAGTCAAAACTCATTTTAAACAAGGGAAAACTAATCCAGTTTTTCATGATTGCACATATCCGGAAATTCGCCATGTTCCGTTACCAACATATGGATAGCACTTCGCACATTACAAGTTGGGGGGGATATTTCCAAGGTATATCGGGATACTTGCGCAGACCAGTGAACCTCGTTTCAATCAATGGCTATAACGAAATGGCTGCTGCTTCAAACTCTACGCAGAATAAAAAATAATTCTTATTATTAAAGGATCATGGCCCGATTGCTAAAGCCTCGTCCCCAGAAGCCCCAGATTTTACCGGAAGTGGTCAACATTTTGGTATCAGAAGAAAGCTACTATTTTTCTCATTACCCTGTGAAATCTTAGAGCCAAAGGAAGTTTGGTTTGGAAGTTATGAGCGAAAATGTGCCCCATTTTGGTCGACCAATATTTATTTTACAGTTGTAGTACTCTATGGGATTTAAAAAATCCACGTTTCTAGCTTTGCATCAAAACGGATTCAAATAGAGCGGAACTTGCAGATGGGTTTTGGATGTGAAGCCAATATATTAAGATGAAAATTTCATATCCTTAAATCGGGCCAATCCCCCTGTAAACAATCATTTTTAAATTAAAATTAATAAAATATGAATGGGTATTAAATTTGCAAAAATTTCACGTGCCTTTCTGATGGTAGCACTTCTATATTTCACCCCAATTTGATGAAGTTTAAGTGGCGCAATGATTTCCCAATAGCAGGGAATGTTAAATGACCTTGTCTAATTTGTGTTAAAGCGTGTTTATCAACAAACATTAAGACTCTGTGTAGTGAAATGATCCAGTTTTCTTTCTTTTTTTTCAATTACAAGCTTTTAATTTTTGAAATCTTGTGACGTTTTGGAAGTTAACAATTGTGTCTACGTGATTTGGTAATAATGACACGATTTTGAAGGGAAACAAGTCCAACAAGGTAAAATCAGGTATGTAATTGTGTGTGTAACACGTTAAACGCAATGCAATTAGCTTTCATCTGTGGTACAGCAATGGCGTACCCGGGGGGGGGGGGGCTTTTGGGGCTAAAGCCCCCTCAAAGTTCTCAAGAAAAAAGAGGAGAAGAGGAAGGGAGAAAGAAAAAAGAGGAAAGAAAAGAGAAAAGAGAAAAAGAAGAGGAAAAGAGAAGGCGAAAATTAAAAGGGAGAAAAGCAGAGAGACTCGTTCACGGTTCGTGCTCGTACACGATCTGTAAGTGTTAATGCGATGGCAGCTGTATGGACTGAGAGAGAAAGAGAGAGAGAGAGCGAGAGATTAGTTTCATGGTGCGCGCTCACGGATTGCTAAACGTCGATATAGCGGCTGATAGGACGGCATGCAAGGTTGAATAAGTTTCAAAAACATCCTGGTTTTTAAGGAAATATTACAAAACATGTCAGCCCCTGAAATTTTCAATGGGAAAAATCTGTAAATGGGGACAGGCAGTGACGGCGTTACCCTGAATAATTAAACAATGTTCCAATAGATTAAACATAAAAAATATTATATTAATTAAAATACAATGCGTCACGAGACCAAGCAAAAAGATTCTTTTTCCCCCTCAGAAATAATGCTGCGTAGCTCACTTGATTGCTGAATGACACTTCGTGTGGGATGTGTTACTGTTGTTGTCCGTCAATGTCGTTTTGTCTTCATATGATTAATTTTCCAAAAAAGGGGACCAAAAGTCAATAATGAGGTGAAAAAATCATCCGCATGGCCCTCTCCTCATTATCCTCAATGTACGAAAAATGCGTATCACATAGGCGTACAATTTAATTTGTTGAATGACTGAAGTGCAGGTTTGCAAAAATAGAAATCAGATCAGTTTACCAAAAACTTGTAATTAATTCCTTTCAAATTATCTTAAATAGCGATTTCCTGTTGTCGACCAAAAATGAATGTTCCAAAAACTTGCCATGCAATTATAACCTTCAGTGAAATATTAAGTTGTTGGTAAAGGACCAAAATGTCACACATTCGGTGTTCCCAAAAAGTTGCGAATTGGCAACTTTTCAGTAAAAAAATACAAATTTTGTATAGACCAAAATGTCAACATTTGGATGAAAAGGCTGTCGATTGGCAACCTCATGTCTCCAATTGAGCCTTTGGAAAACAAAACTTTAACACTCATTAATTCAAACCCAAGCAACAATGTATATTTTCTTGTATATTCGTAGAAATCATAAACAGTAATAGGAAATCATCAACAGAGTATTGACAAAATACTCCAGTGTATACAAGTATCAGACCATACAAGCAAATCCGAATCTAAAGGTCTTGATCCTTCTGTAGGAAAACACTATAGCCTGCCAGGTTCAGTCCAGATTCTCACTTGAAGGTAGATAGCAGAAATGGCAGTGAGTGCATACTGTGGTATGGATTGAAAAGAGTTAATCTGAGGTTGTAAGACCAGCACAACCCAAAACAAAAATAATTATTTTTTGCAGTGCACATTATAAGTACTTCACAGCCGACAGTAATTATACTTTATAGTTGATAGGGATGAGCTCTAATCAAAAAAGATATTACAACGTCTAGCTAGAGTATAATATTTGCTTGAATATTGAGCTATGCATACCCATGCCCGACTATTGTTCCGTATGGCTGTGACGCTAGCTTTCAAGTTTGAGGATGAACTGAAGTGGGCGGTTAGTGAATCTTAACATTTTCAGGGGCAAGGTCTCAAGTTGGCTTCAAAACATGCTTTGGTAAAGCTAGATTAAGCTAGATTATATTTTGCAAAACCTGACAATGGCATTGTGCTGTATCGGCACTAAAAGTCTATGAAAATGGTGAGTTTGATTGACACTTGCAAGCTTTAGGTCTTGATTGCACAAATCAGATGGGCCTATAATAACCCCTTGACTGTCTGGCATATTCATGTCTACTTAATGGTATTTTTTTATTCCCTGTTCTTACGTAGTCGTAATATGGAAAATACCCATGGTTGGGTTGTTCTGTCACATACGGCCTGCGGCCTCATGTGAAGTTATGTGATATTCAGTTATTAGGTGAGGTAGGCGTGATACGAATGATATCTAGTCAAGGAGTTAGTATCAGGACAATTGCTTCAGATGTGGAAAAGTTTTTGCGCATGTGTAGTTCCTTACTAACCTGATACGAGTGACGAGACACGTTAAGCGGGTATGATACAAGAAATATCTAGTCAGTAAATTTAGGCATTTCACTGAAAACAGTAAAAAAGAACTACTTCATGGTATGATACTTTTCCGTAGGCCTATTTCTTGAACAAACTACGGATAACCTGAGTTCTGTCCAGCCCCTACTTATAGTGTCAAACCATCCTAGTAAGACACTTGGTAAAATATAAGCACTGACAATGCCGAATGTTACGTCCTTACTGCATCTGTTTATCGCTGACCAGTGACAACTCTGAATCCTGAGTTGCAAAAGCTTAACGATATCAAAAGCTTAACGATATCAAAATATTATTTTGCGACGTTGGCGATCTGTACTAAAAAAAGAGAATGACTGAATTGCGGATCTGTGAAGACTGACAAACCTTGCCATATAATGCAATATAATAACCAGATAATAGGAGTGCTCTAGAATGTTGTAAGCCAAATGTATCATGGTCATACTGTGACTTCGAGAAGCTAATGGAAGTATTCGAGAGTGGGGAGAACAGCTAGATGTTTCTAAGGTATCTGCGCATATGCACTTTAATCGGGACCAACAACATGGTATGATGTAGCCTAATGTTTCTTGGAATCGAAGCGCAGCTAGCTTGTTTTTTGATTGAGGTTGCAGTTATAAAGTAGGCTAGTGCCAGTGCAAAGTTTAATTACGCGTATGAAGCATTACTTTAAAGATACTTAAATTTCAAGAATGATCTCATTGCAAGGTATAAGTAAGACCATAAGAGATCAATCGTTTTAGCTTGGAATCTAGGAGGCGTATAGAAGTTTCTGCTAGACCTGGAGTAAACTCTTCGTTAACAAGATTGTCAAACTGCGATGTTTGTTAAGTTTTCTGCCCAGATCTGATGTGTTGGTGGTGTCTCATTGATAAAAAGGAATCATACAAAAGAAAAACAACATCTCAAAAGAATGTCCATTATGGAAATTATACACTTGGTTACTGTGTTGGTGTTGTTCGCAAATGCCTACGACAGGAGTCGTGATAGGCTCAATAAAGGTTATAATTAAGATACCCATCACAATTGTGTGAATGTAGAAAGAACCGCAGTGGATATTAGCGACGGGTTTTTTTGTTTTAAAAACCCTTCTTTGAGGAGAAAATCAAGTCCAGACCATGTATACTTCAATCGAGGAAGTACTTCAAAAGTATTTTTCCATCTTTGAGGTCTGTACGTTGTAAGAAAACTATAATCCAGATCGCATTGTCATCTAGTAGACATCATTGCAATACGGAAATATACGGTTTAACTCTATCATTTTGTTTAACTTGGTGGGTGAGTTCTATTATACGATTTATACGATGATTAGTAGATTCACTGTTCTAAAAAACAGTAATGCATCGGACTGTTCGCTACGATGGGTTGATTGTAATTGACTTATATTTATTATAACATCACCTTCAAAATAAATCAGGGTAGCAAGGTGCAAATGGTGATTTTGATTTTAACATTATTTGATTTGTTTCATGCAATGCGGATCAAAAAGTGTTGGAAGAAGTACGCACGGACAGGCGTTTTCAGTCTTGAAACCCTAAAACCTCAGGAGCTTCAGGGGCTCTCCCCCTTGACCCCCACCAGGGCATTGCCCCTTGGACCCCACCCGGGGCCCTTAAGCGGGATCCCTGGACCCCACCCAATAGTCGCTCCGCTCGCTTCGCTCTCAGGTTCGAACATCTTTTCGTCTAGCCCACCTCAATAAAGTTCCTGGGCAGCCTAGTAGAGGGTTAATATCACTCTACCACAGATCGTTAACTTGTTAGGAATATGCATGATGAGACAAGAAGCGGCTAGGGCGACCAGGTCCTCGCCATCAAGAACAGAAGGATTTTGTATGTGCCCGCTTATTCCGTTATGAACAAAGAACACTTTTCTGCCAGCTGGCGTGTGTGTATAGGATGATAGGCGATCGTCTTTTAATGTGAAGGTCGTCACTGGTCGTGGGTTCGATTCCCATTTCGCACGCAAAATTTTAATCTACTTAGTAATTAGTATTTTAGACTCAGTAGAGATTTCAATAGAACTTTATACAGAGGTCGGCTGGACTGCGATTAAAAAAGTAATTACACTGTCTAGGGTTTACTGGTCAGCCCCTAGCCGCTGTAAGTCATGTAAGTGTATTTGTAATGACAATTGGTAATCAGGGATGACTAAACCCACATCTTTTTATTGTTCGCGCACACCTCCACACCACATAAAATGAATGTACCAGACTCGGGCCATTAACAAAGAAACCTTAAAGGATGATTCAGAGATTTCGAGATATACTTTTTTGGTGTAGTAATTAAAAATAGTCATCTAAGAACTAAAGATAGTTACCTAAAATTGCTTGATTACAAAGTGGAGATGAATTGATTTTTCGTTTCATGCAGTAAAATTTATGCACAGTATAACAGTGCCATGATAGGTACCGTGTATAACAAAATTTACGCGATCAGGAATTGATAACAAAGTGGATTTTCTATATGAAAGACTTAGATTTGAGCTTAGTACTTCACACAGGATATATCATGGACAAGCATTAGTTATATGCAAAAACATGATTTGTTTAAAAAATGAGTGCGACCTCATCGAGATTCTAGTACAGGGAACCTTTACGTTGTTTTTGACATTGGTCGTCGGCACGAGTAATGGCAATAAGCATTGAAAAGCCGTAGCAATTCAAGCACTGTATTAAGTATGGGAACTTGTCGACGCAGTGCTGCTCGGAGTCAATACAGTAAGAAAAATAACCCTAATGGCGTTGGCAGTATTTATCATGCCCCTACTTGCACTGTTATTTATCTCCTGCAATTCCTGTTTCTTCAATGAAAATTAATATTAAGTCGTATTTGGAGATATTCTTGTCGGGATACGTGCTACACGATTTTGACTTATGTAATGTCGTTCTAATAGAAATGAGGGTGATTGTAAATGTGAAATGCTAAAGATTGATAATGACCGTTGAGCCCAAAATTCAGTATGACTCCGTTGTACTATTGTTTCGTCAAATTCTTAAACAAATTTCTGCCCATCGAGCGAAACCCGGAAGTGTGACAGAATGATTGACAACGGGAAAATATACGCAATTCAACAGACGCAGAGCGAGCCATTTGTTTCAGAAAAGTATGACGGCGGACTATAGAGAGCTCGTGAGTCAGCTTTAACGACCGAGATAAAATCGGGTCTTGTTAAAAAGAAAGCTTGACAAGTCATAGCCGGCGGGCCGGGGCGCAATATGGAGTGTCCAGTAGAGTAACCTCGAACTAGTTAAAAGAAGGACCGAGTCCGAGTTATCGGGCTAACTGCCACAGACAGGATTTCCCTGCACATGCTGCAGAATTTTGCTCCTCGCTCAGTCATGTCGCCATCGTCGCTAACTGCTTGCTGGGAGAAGCATCAAACCAACGCCAAAGCTAGGCAGTTAAAAATTCAAATTTGCTTACTAGTATCTTACCCTTTCTTTTCGAAAAATTGATTCCTTTCGCACTTAATCAGTACGTGACTTGACTGAACGTACTTGAATGAACTTTCTCCACAATGTTTTCACGAAAGTTATCGCAATAATCAATCAACTAAGTGATAATCGATAATTGGTGATTTAGATCAGGGGCGTTGCGTTGTCCAGGGGCGAGTCCAGGGCGGAGGTCAGTGGTCCAGGGCACTGAGTACCCAGGAAGCCAAAACCCACTATTTGCGGACGGAAATGTCTTTTCGAGTTATAAAAGGTTGTCCTATATAGGGGTGTTCTATGGGTCATATGCCACTTCTCAGGTGGACAACTATTCAGCAAGTGTTCAGGGGGGTCCCCTCATAACGCTACAGTTGGGACCCGCTCACATTAGTCATAACAGATTCCGCCATTTTAACCTGTTGTGAAGGGAACAGGTTACTTGTAGACAGAAGGTTTTGAGTTTTAGAACGGCTGTATATAGTTAAGATGATGCAGCGAAACACAAAACATTGTAATTGTTTCATGAAAGGTGAAGGTTGAGGAGGGTGATAGAGGGTATTGGGGGGGGGAAATGACATCTCTGCCAAAGTATGGTGTTTGCTTTAAGCAGATTGAACCAAATGGCAATACAAAAATATGTATGTGTTTGCCCCCTGTGCCTGTGGATGACTGGCAGATTGCAGAGCAGGACTTCACACCCACAGGAAGTCACTGACAGGCAAGATACTGTTTTTGTCAGTGTACTCTACAGCAGGACCAAGTGACGGGTCATCCTTCTCAAGCTTTGAATGAGCTAAGGCACACAAAAAAAAAAAAAAAAAAAAAAAAAAAAAAAAAAGATTATCAACAAAAATGTTCCTCCCACAGAAGTTGTTCTGTCTGACATTGGAAGAGAGCTGCTTTTGCCACAATAAGTGATCAGGATAGTTTTTGTGGCAACTAAGGGAAGGGCACAAACAGCAAAATTCATATTCCTTCCGTTCTCATACGGAGCATGTCAAACTGTGTGACCGTAAGCAAAAATTGGTAATATTAGGTGACAAGTGCCATTTTAAAGGGTCTTTAAATGGATAGAACACCACTCAGCATGTACCACTGAAAACAAGCAAAATATCCAAGGATTTCCATGACCCCTAAAAGCGGGGGCCCATTTGGTGGTCGATGAAAGTCGCGGAAAATTAACCGAACTTTGACGACGCGCCATATGCCTTGGAATAGCTTTTCTCGTTTTTTGCATCCTGCATAAACATATTCAAGCCACATTTTTATTAAATTACTGAGTACCTTATCCCTAGCTGACAGCTGCAGTGGGGGGGGGGAGCAAGACTCAAGAATTACCGATTCCGGTTACCAGCTTGAGGGATGATTAATGCACGAGGGGGGTGGGGTCAGGGTTTGGTGGTAATATAAGTAGTTTAAATCATTTTTTACTTTTCAAATTTTATGTGTAAACTTGTAATTATATGATATTATATTTATGTTATTAATTTTAGATGTTACCCGGGGCCTTATGGGAAGAACAGAGGACATTTTGTATCGTCCACTGAATAAGTAAACCAGTTTAAAGAAGAAAGAAAAACAAACAAACAAGGGTCAGTTGGGGCAAGTGGGCTTCCAGGGGAAAAGACGCGGCGGGGGTCCAGGAGACGGAGCTCCATAAGGCCTGTGTTTTGCCAAGCTTAAAATGTGTTTCAAAGAACAAATTCTCCCTTTTTTCCTCTTCTCTTCCTCTTTCTATTCAAAAAAAAAGTCCGGAAAGTTTGCTGGCCAGAAATTTTTGAAATATTCGAAATTAACATTTTTTATGTTTTCTTTTTACGGTTTCTAAACAGATTTTCTAAATTTACGGAAAATCTGTTTATTAATTACGGATATTTTAAACATGTGGGCCATAATGAAATACATATAACACAAAAAGACATTTGCGTCTGGTCTGGCCCGGGTAGAGGGCCAATAAACCAGACCAATACTCGCCCCAATACTAAATTGTTTGTCTTGCCAAAATTCCCCCCCCCCGTACAAAACCGGGCCAACAATAGTATAGCAATTACAAAAATTCGATTTTTTTGCAAGTAGATTAGTAGCATAACATTTATAGCTAACGCGTTTCATTTTTTTTCGGAAGGGGCGGGGGGAATGGTGATTTATTTTTGCAAAAGGGAACTTTTTCACCAAATTGAAAATAGCATAAATCACTATTTTTGATCGCTCCGCTCGCAAAGTCTATTTTTGGCATTTTAGGGCTTATAAACCCCCACCCAATGGTTTCAGGGCCTGAATTAGTTCACATAATATACGCCTAAAATCCCCCTTCTCCCCCTCCCCTCTCTCCTACCCTCTCCTCCTCTCTCTAGATTGGACCAAGCTCTATTCTCAAAATAGCATAGTTGAATATAAAGACCCCAGGGTGTTAAGCATAGCTAAGACAATTCTCAAACTACATTGGGGAAAATTTAAGCTCTCAAAATCAATTCCTTTAAGACAATAGTAGTCACAATACTTTATAACAAAGGGAGCACATCCAAGTTCATAAACATAAAAGCGATGAATCAAGGGCGATGAAAACAATATGATATAAAATTGGATAAATTAAGCCAAAATTATTGGTCGAGCTATGAATGCAAAATATTGGCGAGACGCAGTCGGCCCAATATTTTAAAACTCATAGCGGAACCAATTAAATGTTTTGGATCCGAGATTGTCCCACATGGACACCTCAAAACATGAAATGCACTAAAAAAGGGGACTTATTGAGACGACACCATACCAGTCCACATTCCATGAGCAACAAGATAGGTCGCCCCCCCCCGCCGCGACAAACATGGAAATTTGCAATTGATTTTGTTTGATGAGCACGCAATTTGAAAGTCCTCAGTCCATGATCAAGTCTATGCTCAAAAACATCCCAGTACACGCGCAACAAGAAATGAGTTGGCCGTGGGGGATGATTTGATTTTGGTGTAATTTGTTCGTCTTCTTATGTATCAAATACCGTGCGTCCAAGTATGATACAAGCCAGAGGTGTGTACAATGTCTGGCTATACTGAATTCTGCCAATCTCCTGTCTGAAATAAAATTGGATCGATTAAGTCCCAAATTAATTGGTCGAGCTATGAGTGCAAAAAATATTGGGCGAACGCAGTCGAGCCAATATTTTAAAACTCATAGCGAGACAATTAATATTGGGCGGAATCATCCAATTTTATTCATTATCATGTTTTGGATCCGATATTTTACCACACTTGGGAATCCTCAAAACAGGATAAGTGCATGGTGCTCCAGCCATTGGCAGGACGTGACAGACTCCTAAAGTATGATATACTTTTCTTTATTATATAAATTAAATCTGTTAAATTTAACCATATAAATTATGAGTGAGGAGAACTGGGAAAATCTGAAACTTGCAATGTGTTGGCAATAAGCATGACTTATCTAAATGACCTAGTTCTAATCGGCTAGGGTGTAGAGAACTTCCTGAGATGAACATTCAGAAGATGTTCGCAGTATGAAAAATATGAGCAACAGGGTCTATCTTCTGCCATCTGAGAACTGTATAGAGTTCTTTGTTTACCTATAGGAAGCAAGATTGCAACATGTTGATGAACAATATGACTTTGGGTAATGATATGTCAAAACACTTCGAGCACAGGATGTGAAAGATTGTGGACTTCCTTCAAACATGTTCAGCGAACTGAAGATTGGGACAGTTTCGATTGTCTTCGCTGTTTGTGTTGGCAATCATGCGGAAATTTGCCGTGGACAAACTCTGTTGCAAGTTATTTCTCTTGGCCAGTTGAAAGAGATTTCAGCGAGTGAGTAGACCTCTCAAACAGAAAAGGTGGAGAACTATCAAACATTTGCATTTATAAAAATCTTATGTTCTGTAGTATATTCTGAAAAGTTGTCAAGATCTCAGAGTGCACAAAATTTGGTGCCTTTGGAAAAAACAAAGGTTAACATTTTAAAATTCCAGCCCCAGGACCATTGCTTCTTTACAGTGACGTTCACCCTTTTAACGACACTAAGTCCTGTATGGACATACGAAGTTGCAGTTATACTTCCCAGTTGTTCTTCAAGTCTACGAGTTTTGCAAATTAATCGGCCGCCCGGTCTAGACCAAGAAGGACTTTTGCGATTTCGCGCAGAAAACTAGTTGAACTGTAACCAGCAAAGAAGTGTACTATTAAATGTGGACTGATTCTACACGAGACTGGTGCGCACCCAACAAGAAATGTGACTAATTGTATGATTTATGAGATGGCGTGTGGTTAAATTATTTTTAAAAAGCGAAATATGTCATGATTCTGAATATTTGGAAAAATTCGTATGGATGGAAAGCTTAAGTAACGTGAGTTATAAAAATACAAAATAAAAAGTTGAAAATGGTCCACATTTGTTGAGTATTTGCCCCTTTATTTCAGCCCAATAGCTTACTCGAAAACGATGCCGAAAACAAATCCAAAATCGCAGGCAAAATGGTGACCTCAAAGTTGATGAACATCCAAATTACGTCGTGGTGCCATCATTATCGCAGTGTTGCCCACTTAATAATAATTAAAACACAACGAAATGAAACAAAATATGTTCATTCTGTAATTATATTTTCTAATTTTATATTACCTTTCATTAATCAATCAATATTACAGTGTCATCAATAACCAATCGAGTAACACGATGTTTTGTTCATCACTGTGACGTCACGAGGAGAGAGCAAATTGGGCGCTTGCGCGTTTGATCAATGAAGCCGTGGCGCAAAATTCCGCCCTTCGTTTTCTTCGATGTCAAAAACGCAAAAAGTTTTAAATGCCTCTATTTTGTTAATTTTACATCAAATTTGATTATTTTTCGGGGAATCGTGATGTATGTACATATATTTTATGAATGTAAGTCAAAATGGCGCTGACCAAAAATCTTGACATGTTCCGTTAAGTAGGTAAGAAATAATAAAATTGTGGTGCATGTAATATTGTGATTTAGTATTTAAATCATTACTTTGAATTTTCACATCTTGGGTTCAAGTCAATCTTCTTACCAAATAGTCATTGTGAATTTTGTTTTAGGAACCTTCGGGAGGTTACTTTCCGACCTTGAGTACGTCTCGTAACAAGACTAAGAGATGTTCCTGTCTGTGGTGTACAGGTTGTTCCAGGTAGGTACTGATTTTTCCAGGTAGCCCCAATTCTGCAAGGAAACCTTAGATCGGCCAAATATAATGGTTCTGGTTTGCAGCATCTTTTCACTATCCCAGAACAGTGAAACAAGTGACGCACATGACAGTAATGACAGACGTGCTGACTGGTCTCATTTTACGATATCCCTTAAATCCCTAAATGTCATTTTTGCGACTTTTCAAAAATCACAGGGCGGACCACTGCCTTATATTTAAGGGGAAAGTGCTCCTAGAATAGATCTAACAACACAAATAACACTACCTCCCTTTTTTGTGGTGATCGTCAGGTTGGTAGTCATTTCCTCTAGTGACGTACATTAGGGATTTGGTGGTGTATAAAGAGCATAAAGTCTAGCTGGTTCATCATCTGACATGCTGAGTATATGCCCAAGGAGTTTTAAACTGTCGAGTTATTATACACTCAATAAGAGGTTATGTGCTGGGAGTTTCCGTAACCTGACCCATCTGACACACTTTTTTTTCTGACACACTTTTTTTCTGACACACATGAATTCCGAAACCCTTCACAGAATAAAACGCATGTTTATTCCGTTAAGGTTTACGAATTCATAAGTGTGTCAGATGGGTCAGGTTACGGACACTCCCCTTTGGTCAGTTCGTTTGATGTTCATCATCATATGGCGGTAGCAAGAGGTGGCGAATGCAAGGGGCATTTCGTGATCCACAGCCTCGTCCCCTCGACTTACCTAAAAATGTAGAGGTTTTTATATCATCTGATCCGTTAGCCTCAGTAATCCACGTGTGCCCAATCTTACGTGCAAATGCGGTCGCATCTGTAAGAAATTCGCAATTTTGTATTTTCTGTCCGTAAACGGACAGAAATTACAGCACAGTAGCCTATGGGACCGTGGGAAACGAGCGATTGCTCATAACACAAAAACGCAAGATCGGGATCAGCTCAAATTTTGAGAATAAGCTTTTCTCAAGGATATCTAGTCATCAATTAATAAAACAGAAGGTGCTGAAATCACGAAATGCACATTTAAGCTGCTTTCCATATTTCTTTGTAATGACACAAGACTCGCATCCACATAGAAGACCTGTGACACTGGTTGTGTTGAATAGCCGCACTTTGGCTTCATATGATCCAGCATCTGAAGCTATTAACATCGCGTATAGGGGTAAGTGCAAGTCACAAATGATGGGAATGTTTCGTATCATCTCCCGGATGTACGACCTTGTGGAATTTTGGTAAACGTCATATCTTTGAAGAAAATAATTTCGCCATTTGTGTTCGCATATATTTCGAGATTTAATTTAAAATTAGTCCCTAGAGATTTGTGTTAGGTTCTGAAAACAAACGAAACAAGAGGAACAAACGAAATATGACGTGAAATGTCTTTAAAAAGTATGACCTTTACCACAAAGTCTTCAAAGTTTTCGAATTACTTGTGTCATTTACTTTCTAAAGGTGTATGACATTCCAACCCACTGTGACACGCAATGCACCTTTAATATCAACCGTCGCACATTCAAACATGTTGTATTTGCCCGCGTTATGTTGTTTTACTTGCAGTTGCAAATCCAAATGCTTCTTTAAATGATCCACGATATCGCTTGTTAGTCGCGCTGTAGATTACGGGGTTAATTGCTGCGTTAAGAAGCGTCATGACAATTCCCAGTCTGTTGACAAATATCTGGACATCCAATGTCCAAAACCTCAAAGGTAAATTTGAATAATCAAAGAGACTGCGTAAGCTATCTGAAATGGCGTCATGCAGATGAAGAACACTATTCCGTTGACGATTAACATGCGTGCCACCTGGTTGCGTACTTGTTGTCTGCCTTCTACAATAATTGTACATTTGGCACCAATGGATTTTGCCGATGATCGCTTAGTCAGTGTTTTTATTATCATTGAATAAAACACTATTGCTTATCATAGCCACAGAAAATGGTAAAATTTCCACAAAACTGTAAATTTTGACGAATTCAAAGTTTGTGTGTGAACAAAATCGTGAAATAGGCGTAAAGCTTTTGTATTTCGCTCTATCCGGCCAAATACTGGCAGTGCATTTTCGATCGAGTTTTTGATTGGTACACGAATGAAGCATAGCAATGAAGCTACAAACCAGAACAGCAATCGTCACATTAAGAGTTCGACTTCGAGTGTTAATCATTCGACTTTTAAGAGGCCAGCATATGGCAGAACGTTCAAAGGATACCAAGTACAAGCCAACTGACGCGAAACTGGACTATTTATGATAGATCACCAATCACCAACCAAAGGTGAGCGAAAAATCTTCTCCTCGTACCATAATGCCATACATTGCGTAATTCATTTACAACGTGAATCCCTGCATTAAAGAAACAAAAATCGGGAAACCCAAGATTGCCAAATAGAAATTTGGTATGGTACGCATTTCTGGACGGAATTAAACAACGAACAAAAAGTAGGATTCCCCACATTCCAATATCATAGGCGGCAGGACAAAGTATTGATGATGATCTCATGAATGCGATTCACACGCCACATCTCTGCTTAATCACTAGCTTTCGTAATCCCCATACGATAGCCCTTCTGGACAACTGCTGTACCACTATTTATGGGATATGCCTAGGCCTCCATATCTTAGGTTGGGGATGGAAACCACAATCTGTTTTTAGCGCTTCCTGAATCTGCCAAATATTAGTTTGGAAACACACGTGAGTGACATCGGGGAGGTATACACTTGCTATGGATGGTTTTGTGCATTCCAACGGCAAAATCCTTTGAGGGCGAGGCACTCATTGACTACTCCTGTTACGTGACTAACTTCACTATAATCAAGTAACCTGAATTCCACAGGCTTATGTTTTCAGGCGCTTGTTTAAATCTGCCAAACATTCAATATCAAGTTCGAAACTACACGCTGAGTGATAGCGATTTAGTATATGCGACTTGCTTTGTGTGTTCTGAAGCATTCGCTAAAAAAAATACCTGTAAACCTTCGAGGGCACCGTCTTGACTAAGAAGGTAACGTTACTGACGTCTGTAATAAGGCAAATCGAATTTCTCAAAGGCTTTTTGATTCTAAGTTGCAGTTGCGCATGCCGTTAATGTTCCAGCACGATTCAATTGTAAGGTAGTGAGAAGCATTCCAAATTCACAAAGAAACTAATAACGGTTTGGGGTTTTTATTAACTTGAGATGTTCAACGAGACAATAGAAGAAAATCCAGGCACCTAATATCTGATAAGTCCCTTTTCCTACATCTAAGTTAATTGCTTAAAAAGGGTCCATGGTCACCTTGCGGTAAAAACATTTATATTGAACAGATTCTCTCAAATGGGCTCAAATTCTTCATGCTTATAAATAGTAATGTAACAATAAATGTTTGTGGTTTTTGTTTGACCCTTGGGATATAAATGAGGTGGAATAGTGTTATGGCCCACAGGGTCTATGAGGATCAGCACCTCGGGCCTCTGTTAGATATCTTTGAGCTTATTAAATAACGTAAATGGTATATCTCCTGTTGTAATAGTCCCACACGAACAATTAGAAACCAATTTTAAAAATTAGAATTTGTTTTCCCCCATGATGACCTTGAACGTTTCGCCTGTCGTGGATATTCAAAGGTTTTAGATGTAGGAACATACATTTTTTAATCGTTAGAACCAGATGAACTGTCCTATACACCTTATTAAAACCCCTGGAAACATTTACAATTTTCCCCTGTTAATTAAATACCCCCTTCTCTATCTCTCTCTCATCCCTACCCTATCTCAAATGCTCAAGGTCAAAGTTGCTTCTCAAGATTTGATCACAGGTAATGTGCCTAGAAATCAATCAAACTTCGTGCAGACGCTTTTTTTTTCAAGGTCACATACTAGGTCCTAGGCCTACCCCTGGAATAACCATGCCATCGTGTAATATCCCACTTTAGAGTCAGGCCTCGATAACCGTATTATAGGAGGCGTGCGATCGGGACTACAATCTCGGCCAAAAGTTGTTGGAACACTTTTTTTTGGCCTAACTTCAAAATGTCCCCCTCTCCCTCCTGGACAATGTTGACTCCTACATTTTGTTCTTGCCACCCTTACATAAGCCCACATTGATTTGGTGGGGATGGGGGGGGGGGTGCTGGATAGAGAATGCTCCAAGCCTCCAAACCGAAGTTGACATGATTTCCCATATCTCTTTAATGGAAATACGGTGGCAAAAGAGCAGTCGTGTTCCAACACATTTCGACCGAGATTGTAGGTCAATGCATTCTGTCTTGACTAGCTCTACTTATGAAGCTATTAAAAGAGTACAGAGGGGCTAATATTCGCGCAAGGCCAGTTAGGTATGTTGTACAATTGTGGTAAACAAATTAACTGATTACAATTGTAACCTTTTTCCTATTTGAAACGAGGGTAGAGGTCAAGGACCTTTAGCCCGGGCCTTTACAACTATGAGTTACAATATGTTCATGCACCAAAGGCCCGTGATCAGTGGGTTGTACTTGTCAATACATTGACATGAACTGACCTCGGTAATCTGGGTATCATATATCGTACCCCAAAACCAGGGATTGTATTTCTAAATACATTGGTGATTGAACGCTACTGAACTGCTCCAAGGAAATTGAGATTTACTAGCTCAAGTGTTAGCACTTGCCCCAAGTCTAAACAGTGATGAATCCTGTTATTTCAGCACGATTTAGATTGGCTACCCGGGCCTCACAGAGAAAAGTGCTTCATTGGGATATTAGTTCGCTTTGGTTCGAATTTCACATTGCAAGCAGAATACTTCGTTTTAATTATTTTCCCCCGCATCAGAGACCCAAAGATATTTTATACATTCGGATGAATGTTCGTACTTGCTGGTAGAAAATAGCATTCGAATAGTTTATACTGCATTCAAACACATTCGGATTGAGTTTGCCCCTCCACGAAAATCCTAATTTGGAACCCAAGTGCAGAGACGTTCGTCTTCGTCGGAAGGACTCAGGAAGAAGTGATTGGAAGTCAGCTTCTCCTATAATGCTTTTATTGGAAAGATTATATGATGGAATCTCGGTTCTGGTGGGATGGGTGGGGTTCGGAATTGCTCATCGCGAATAGTGGAGCTTTGAGAAATATAGCCCTTCAACACTTCACTACCCCACAAAGATCTGGTCTTCGTTATGTTGACGATACGTAACGTGCGTTATATCTTCCGCAAAGGCTCCGAAGCCTTCTTTGATTATATCAACTCAAAAAAACTCTCACATCAATTCATCTTCTCGGTCCCAGAACGTTAATCCATAGAGCTCCAATTGCGATCATAATCCGGAAGAGGAAGACTAACTAACTTGATCATAAATTATCAAGCAGTCCTGCTTGTATAGGCCTAGTTCTTCTATAGTGTAGTAGTCTGTAGTCTTAAGAGCCCGTATAGATGCCAGAAGAGTAGCGTCATAAGCATACCGCAGAAACCGAGTGGCGCGGAGTCGCATATCCTCCAATTGATAAATTGCCGCTCCAAGTATTAAGAGCATGTCTCACGTATCAATATTTAATATGAAAAATATTGGAGAAAGGATACATCCTTGTCACACTCCTTACCACAGATTTAACCAGTCGGTGTCAACTTTATCAGTGCGCACATAGGATAGCCAGCCATCACAAATTCCGGATGAGCTGAACCACATAGGCTGAGACTCCCATTTCGAACAGTGCTTTCTGAAGAGCTCCATCTGACGCAAATGCCTAAGCATAATCAAACCTAATCAATAATAATGCAAAGCTAAGAAGTGCTTTTCTTTGGTAACTATATAGTATGAAAAGGCTTTGCATAAGAAAGGTTTGCCAGTTGACATGAACTATAGATAGGGTTGCTGTTAGCTTGAGCATCACAATTAGCCAGAATATTTATAAGACGTGTAATCCAATGGGTACACTGAGCATGTTTCGTTTTGTTTCACAAACAAAATACAGTAAGCCTTCTTATCCAATGTATTTGGTGCCAAACTAATATTGCTTTGTCAACATATCATATTCGTCAAATTATATTGAGGTTGAGTAGATTTCCTTTTCTAAAAGAGCATTTTGACATTAGTGGCAGAGCTTTTGCAATTCAAGAGAACACACCCATATTGCTACAATCTTATTAGTTTCTGTATTATTAGGAAAAAGATGTATTCTGAAAATGTTATTTTAGTATTAGACACTGGCACTGATTTAAAACTTTTTGGAGTTTACTGCCATTCAAATGCACATAGTACGTAAGTTTGTTGACTTGTGTATATTTCAATGGCAGAGCTCTTCAATTTTCATATAATTAAATGAGTTTCACCATCAAGCAAACCATTGCAAAGAGCCCAAATCTAGTGACATTCTCTATATAAATATATTTGCCATCAATCTTATTTGTGAAATTTCTCTATTACTAGTATTAGTCTAGTGGGTAGAAGGGGTGTTCGTGCACCCCCCTGAAATAAACTTCTAATCAATGTCACTATATCAGAAAAATGCGTAGAAAACGATTAGCTATGTTAAAAAATCAAAAAGTGTCCCACGTATCATTTTTATGCAAATTTATGTAAATTAGTATCGCCATTACAGAAAAAATACAATTTTCGATATATCTCAGCCAATACTGTTGATAAATGAACAAATAAGGTGACTGGACCAATGTTTCAAGGGTCAAAGATCAAGAGGGAACCATTTTGAAAATTACCAGATGTCCCCGTGATGACGTAATATGCAAATTGGGTCGCCATTAGCTAAAAATACAATTTTCGATATATCTTAACCAATATTGTTGATAAATGAACAAATATGGTGACTGGACCTATGTTTTGAGGGTCAAAGATCTAGATGGAACCATTTTGAAAATTACGAGATGTCCACACGATGACATAATATGCAAATTAGGGTCGCCATTAGCCAAAAATCCATATTTGGGCATATCGTGGCCAATATTCCACATACCTGCCTACATAAGATGGCAAGACCTATGTTTTTAGGGTCAAGGATAATTTAAAAGGCACTCATAAATTATGTTTATTTGTCATTAACATGTTCACCCTGCAAATACCAAGACTATGCAAATTAGGGCCTTCAATGTCGATAGTCTCGTTTTGTAGGTAATTATAAGAAACTGGCCAAGTAAATTTAGACTTCTATACATAATACTTGTAACATTTCTCTAAATTCAAGGTATGGAATGATACAAGACTAATGCAAGAATAAGATACTGTGTTGTTATCATGCCGAAAAGCAAATGTGAAGAGCAGAACTCTACAGTCTCCAATGACTCTCTGCCAACATGCAAGTGTGATATTCATATTGTATCATGGTAGTTTTAAACCCTCAGTATATTTAAAGGAACTACAGGAGAAAAAATTACTTGGCCAAAGACGTTTCTAAAATCATCCCAAAACAAGATTATCAACATTTAGACTTACAAATCTGTACTCATTAAATACTTTAAAAAAAACATTAAAATCGTAGTAGTTTTGCGCGCGCGCCTCGCTGGTCGAGATTTAAAGGATCTGCAGGATAAAGATTGGTGCAGCTTCATTGGAGTGACATCTCCGACATACTATAAGTCCCCATATCGCGTGCTATCATCTGTGATCAGATACCTAACTGTGATCATCAAAAAACTCTGATCTTTGGGAACGAGTTGGAGAACCCGTCTGCTGGGAGAATGATAAACCACCGGAAGTATCGACTTCACAGAGTGGGCCATGCCCCCCCCCCCCTCGTTGATTGTCTTCCGGTGGACCCATCTTCCCACCTAGACTCAATGAATTTATTTTCCGTGCACAATTAAATATTAACGGCGTTACCCCCAAACACCCTCAAGTCTACTCCCCTTGGAAGAGCAAGGAGCTAGCAAAGGGAGTCACGGTCCCAGAAAATGGGTCTGTTCAACTTTCTCGCAGTGTCAAGATGTCGCTCTCCTTTGTAATATTCAGCAGCCTTTCCATGCGTCCAAAGACCTTCCTTGGCCTCTACCACAGTCGACGACATGGAGCTGGGTCTGAGAAATTCATACCTGCTGAACCATATCCGGTTCCTCTGCTGGTATAGCTTCCGCTTGGAAAATTTAAAGCGCCAAGTTTAAATTCTATGGGCAAGACCTGACCGTCAGTGTCCAGAGAGACAATGGAATCATTTTAAGCTATATATGTTCAAAGCAAGCATCTCACCAAGATTCTGCACCGGTTTGGTTGACTCTGACATTTTATGGATTTTGTTTTGAGTTTAAAACCGCCCTGGTCAAGGCCCTGGTCAAGAATCAACATGTCCCACATAGACCTCACATGATGAGCAGAAGACAACATCATATTCCACTTGGTACAAGGCGGTTCTCACACCACAAATCCCCCCGCCCAGTGCAGTAGCTTAGAACAAGAAGCAACATTTTAAGATCTCAGGAAGATTGTGATGGAAAAGTGGTTCTTGTACGACTTGGTTTCTTCCCTTGACATGACTTCAAAATTGTGGCACTGACCTGTTGACCATACCCACCATGTTTCATCATCCTACTACATTAGTGATTTGCCTCTTGAATGACCACCACCTGACCTTCAAAAAATGGGGATTGAATGTTGACCACAGTCACTAGGTTTCATGACCATACACCATTGCAAGATTGACCTGAATGACCTTGAAAGGACTACCAAAATTTTTGGCACTGATTGTTGACCACACCCACCTATTTCATCCTCCTACCATAGTTTTAAGTGATTTTCCATTGGATGACCCCACATGAACCTTTAAATGACCTTCCAAAGTTTCAACACTGAATGTTGACCACCCCACCAAGTTCATCCTCGACCACATATTTAAGTGATTTGACCTTAAATGACCCCACATGACCTTGAAAATGACAGCAAATTTTTGGCAACTGAATGGTTGACCACACCCACCCAATTTTCAGCCTCCTACCACAATGTTTAATGATTTGACCTTGGATGCCGTCGGATTACCTGAAATGACCTTCAACATG